>JAVANC010000001.1:57465781-57475667 GCA_033319125.1 Parnassius glacialis | reverse complement strand
GTGGACATAGTATTCTATGAGAGCGTGGACCTTCTCCGATTATGCTGGTCCATTCATGCTGTAACCTTAATATAACTGCAGCCTGCCTCTATCAAGTATTAAGCTTAAATAAGACATTTCATTCTTCAGTAAAATTATTGGGATATAAAATATTTCGTATACATTATGAAATCGTTCAGCATACACTGTAGAACGCCTCTCTACAAGTTTCAGAGAGTATTAACTTCATCAACATACTTTCATTTTATATTATTAAACTTTTTCTTCGCGCATATTATCTCGAGAAGAAATAATGATATCGTGTTCAAGCCAATTTTATTCGATTCATCGATAGGCACTCGATAAAGTAACACGTACCTAAGTGATCTATTATTCGTTTTTTTTTGTTTTTTTTCTTCTAAGTACCCACAAACATGGTGAATAAGACTCAGTGTGATCAATGTAATAAGAATATTACAAAAACAAGGCCTGGCGTGGAGTGCAATCGCTGTGAAAAATTGGTACATCTGAGCACAGCATGTGCTGGTCTAACCAACAAGCAGGTATCTGCACTACGCGCAACGGACAGCCTAGAATGGACGTGCCAGAACTGCCACAATCAATCGCCAAAAAGACGTTCAATCGTAGTCCCAGAAGATGACTATAATGAACCTCGAGTAGCTTCGTCTGCTGGTAATTTTCAAATTGACATTAAAAATCTACTGGAGGATATTTTGAAAGAAATGCAAAAAACTATAAGAAGGGAAATAAAAGACATACACCAGACACTACAGTTTCATACAGAAAAAGTAGACAAAGCCATGGAGAACCTAGAAGCTTGCCAAAAAACAATTATTGAACTGAAAAAGAAAAATGTCGAACTTTCGAATAAAAATAATAATTTGGAAACTAGGTTAGCAGCTATCGAGCAACGCATGCAAGATATGGAGCAACACAAGCTTGCTATGTGTGTTGAAATTGTTAATTTAACCCAGAATGACAATGAAGATCCTATGGTGATTGCTCAAGAGAAAGCAGGTAAGCTAAAACAACTTACTAGCGACGTCATTCATGCTGAACGTTTACTTGGCAAGGAAGAACATCCAGGACCAATAAGGGTTCAATTAAAATCACAAATCACTCAAGATAAATGGTTGCAGACCTACAAACAAATAACCAAAAAAATCCCTGTCCCTACTGCCAAGGGAGTCATAACAGAGCAAGCTAAAAGCGATGTCGAAACTACTTCGCTAGGATATAATTCAATAATAATCAGAGAAGCTTTGATAGCCTACAACAAGCACTTACTATGGACCGCGAAGCAAGAACTTAAGAGTACCTTTAAATAAATATGGATGAAGAAGGGAGTTCTTCGTGTACGCAAAGAAGGGTAGGATGAAAAACCTATCATCATCCACTCTATAAATGATATTAAACAGCTGAGAGAATAAATAGGAATTTATATATCACAAGCTAATAATACGTTAAAAATTGTGTATGAGTACTTTTTCCTTAATGAATAGCTTACACTCCGATATAACAGAGATTAAAAACTGTATCGATGTCCAAACCTTTATAAATAATTTACCTAGTAATATTAATCTATCTTGTTTACATATTAACATACGTTCACTAATAAAAAACTTTTCTGCTCTTGAGGAAAGAATTATTTCATGTACAAAATTGATAGATGTAATAATTATTACTGAAGCAAATATATCATCATCACTCAGCTCTTTGTACCAGATGGAAGGGTATTACGTATATGTACACAGAGTTGCGAAATAATCGTAAAGGAGGAGGTATTATTATGTACATTCATAAAAAACATAAATTTAGAATGTATAATAAAAAAACACGCTACTTTGAATGCATTTTAGGCCAAATAACCACCCCAAATAAATATTCCGCAACTCTGTTAGCAATATACCGCCCACCCTTATTTAGTAAACACTTGTTTATAAATGAATTACACTGCACACTTAAGACTGTAAATAAGAATCACGACTAATTTATGTTAGCTGATGTAAGCATAGATCTTAAAATAAGTAGTCCTATAAAACATAACTATAATACTGCATTGTACAACTATGGTCTAATGTGCGGAATCTCACAACATACAAGAATTGAAATTGCTAACTGCAAATTAAGCAAGACTTGTATCGATCATATCTATGCAAGATCCCGCATACAAGGTGTGTATACAGCGGCTCTCGGTACTCAACTGGCTGACCACCGTGCAATAGTTTTAGCATGCATCGGAACTGGCGGAGTGCGTACACAGGCTGTTCAAACTTTTAAGGTAAAATATAATAATAAAGTACTTGTTTCGCAATTACAGGATATCGACTGGCAAAACACTAAACATATCTTTTGCCCTTTGAAATTGTATTCTTTGATATTAAAAACATTAAGACATGTTATAATAAATCGCTAATACAAATTAAAATAAAAAATGATTACAGACAGAATAACAATAATTGGATGAATAAAAAAATCCATACGGCATGCAACTATAGAGACAAATTATTTATAAAATAGATTAAAGATAGAAATATTAAAATATTAAAATTGGAATACAATAAAGCTAGAAATTACGCTAATAAAATTATACAAGAATATAAAAACTAATATATAAAATCTGAAATTATTAACAACAAAAAGGATATAAGTAATCTGTGGGTCATTCTAAATAAAATTACAGGCAAAGTCGTTGCTTCAGTAGATAACGTTATAAGAAATGCTATGGAAACGAACACCATATAAACTGCCGACATCGCAAATAATTTTGCGAAAACATTTAGTGATAGCGTAAAAAATATTACACCCAAATGTAACATTAATATTCTGGATTCAGCTAGTTACCGCCGTCCAGCTAACCTCTCTATTAGATTTCAAAAAGCTACTGCAGGATCTGTTAACAAAATTATCCATTCATTAAGCACTAAAAAAGCTCCTGGTTTTGATGAAATTAGAATTATTGATGTTAAAATATAAGTGATAAAATTGCACCTATTATAGCTAATCTTATAAATATATCTGTGCAAATTGGTCCATATCCAGCAGAGCTACAAACAGGCATAGTACGTCCAATATATAAAAAAGGTAGTCCTAAAGATTATGATAACTATCGTCCAATCACGATACTGCCAATAATTGATAAAATTATTGAAAAATTTATCACTCGACAAATACTAAACTTCTATTCAGACAACAGTATTATAACAGAAAAACAGTTTGGCTTCCAACCCAAAAAAAGCACTACACGACTTTTAAGTAAATTTTCAGATTCCATCTACACACATCTTAATAATAAAAAACATGTCCTAGTTGTATTCGTCGATTACAGCAAGGCTTTTGATACCCTGCGGCACAGTACGCTTATAGAAGAACTCAATGACTGTGGAGTAAGAGGCCCTCTCAACAAATGGTGTCAGAATAATATGCAAGACAGAACCCTATATATCAAGGTTGGAGAGGAACTCAGCTCAATGGTGAGAGTATCAGAGGGCACAGCACAGGGCTCTGTTTTGGGGCCAGTGCACTACATCACATATGTTAACGATCTGATTAACCTGATTAACAACTGTGAAATCTATCAATTTGCAGACGACACATGTTTAGTATCCGCAGACGTTAACATAAATGTCGCACTACATCGGCTCCAAACGGACTTCACCCTTCTAACAAAGTGGTCCCATGTTAGTGGACTTGTTCTTAACGCCAACAAAACTAAGCTTATGTATATCAGTTCCAGCCAAAATAGGATTAATACAAGTCCTCAATTAATCGTCCACGATCACGCTTGCCTTCACTCAGAACCATATAAACTGCGCATGTGAACCCGTAGAAGTAGTAAAAACGCAAACATATCTTGGACTAGTCATTGATGACCGTTTTAAATGGACCGATCACATTAACTCTGTTTGCGATAAATTGAGAGCAATTTTGGCAAAATTTCTACTAATTAAATGGAAAATACCCTTTTCAATGAAAATGCTGCTGTACAAAGCATTAGGAGAATCTGTCATACCCTACGGGCTGAGTAGTTATGGACGGACATACAAATCGCACCTAGACCTAATTTATCAACTCCAGCTAAGAATTCTTAAAGCCATCGTATCACCTCACGTAAAAGACGAGTACAGAAACAATTATGATGGTCTATTTAGTTACAATAAAATTATTCCCGTCCATGGGAAAGTTAAATTAACTTTACTTAACGAACAGTATTTTAATAAAGATATAAAACACTTAATTGATCATAAAAAACACACTCGCAGTGTGTCAAAGGCTTTGCTGACAATACCACGATCTCAAAATCATTACGGAAGACAACGACTTGCCTATATTATACCCAAACTAATTAGCGAATTACACTTTACACTTAAAGATGACATTACTATGCAAAATAAAAAAGAAAATTAAAACAACATTATTTAGATGAAATAAAAAAGCATCTTACTAAATAACTATATCATATTTATGTAAGTAAAAAATGTACATATCATACATAAATATCGATGATATTCTATGTGCTATAATACTACATTATGAAAACGGAGATTAACTAGCAACCATAGTACAGTTAAAATCTAACGCTTGCAAACATCCTGTGTACGTTCATTTGCTAGCCGGTTTTGTGCGTCTGAGTAATGACATATTTCTACTACCCGTGAATATACGTATGGTGAGCGTGTGGATCTTCGCTACGATTTTAAAGCATGTTATAAGTATTTACTGTAATATGTAAGAGACAATGTCCGTACGTAGGTTAAGCAGCACCGAGTGCCGTCGATGAAGCATGGTGTACAGATAAACCTTGTTAGGTTTTTGCGACATCGCGTTTGATTAATTTAAGCTTTTTTTATGTTGATTTAATAAATAAAAAATAAAAAAAAATAGTTTTATAAATTTTTCAATAAAACACTTCTGCTGTTAAAAAAAAACGAATTTGCACATCGTTGGGCGCTTCGTATCGATTCATTTTATTTATCATTTAGAGAAAAAGGTTTCCATGTCCCCTATCCGTTCTCATTTGTTAAAAAAAATACAATAACATCTTATTCCAAAATACAAAGGCCCAAAATAAACTTTAATTAAGTAAGGGGTTAACCTACAGGTCAGATATAACGTTTACCGACCTACCAGTATTACTGTGTTTGTTTATTTATTGCCGGTATCTCCCAAAAGGATAATATTCAATTGTTACTTTGTAATTTTACTTGTTACTTTGTTTATCCAGTTCATTCGAACTGGATAAACAAAGTAACAAGTAACTCGCACTTATTCGTATCAATATTAATTAAGAAGGGCAATATACTCTTGGTTGATTTGAAATTTGTGCCTTATAATTTGTTTATGTGATATCTAAATAGGATTAAATAGTTATTTTACTAAGGAAATATTTATTATAGGTTGCTTTCTTTTTCAGCGTTTCCTCTTTTTTATAATTAATTTTATTTATTATTTTATTTTATTAGTTCAAAAAATAGTAACATATTGACGTTATACACGATAATTAATTTATACTAGGTGTACACTAATGTGTATGGTAACGGCGGGGCAGGGGGTGCTAAGAATCTCCGGTGGAGGTTCGGTTGCCACCTTAGACGACTCGACCTGGCAACGTACAACGCACGCACCCTGAGGACTGACGAGAAGATCGTGGAGCTGGAAAAAGAGATAGACAAGTTGCGCTGGCATATTATAGGATTATCCGAAGTCCGAAGAGAGGGGGAGGACACGGTAATCCTCGAATCCGGCAACTTGCTCTATCACCGGGAGGGCGACCATCTGTCCCAAGGAGGTGTCGGATTTATCGTCCACAAGTCTCTCGTTAACAACGTTGTAAAGATCGGGAGTGTGTCGACGAGGGTTGCGTACCTTATACTCAGAATCACCAAACGGTATTCGCTGAAGGTCATACAGGTTTACGCACCAACCTCGGCACACCCCGCTGAGGAGGTGGAGGAAATGTATGAGGATATCTCTAGAGCCATTCATTCCTCCAAAACCCAATATACGGTGTAAATGGGAGACTTCAATGCAAAACTAGGCACAAGAGAGAATGGTGAGCTGAAAGTAGGGAAATTTGGAATAAGGCAACGGAACCCAAGGGGCCAGCAGCTGGCCGACTTCATGGAGAAAGAGGGGCTCTTTATGATGAACTCTTTCTTCAAGAAGCGGCCCCACAGGAAGTGGACCTGGTCGAGCCCCGACAGTTCGACAAAAAATGAGATTAACTTCATTATGACGACCAGACGACAACTGTTCAGTGATGTCTCAGTGATCGCGAGGGTGAAAACCGGCAGCGATCACCGAATGGTGAGAGGCACACTGAACCTAAATGTTAAGTTGGAGAGGTCTCGTCTGATAAAGTCAACGATCCGTCCCCCTCCTGCTCTAATCCAAAGTCCCGAAACCTTTCAGCTCGAGTTACAAAACCGTTTTCAGTGCCTAGAAGACTGCAATGAAGTGGACGATATGAATGACAAGCTTGTGGAAACTGTCAATGCGGTCGGAGCTAAGTTCTACAAGACCCACCGCAGAAGAACACAAAAACTCTTCGATCACACTCTTAATCTCATGGCTGTTAGACGGGAGATGAAGCTACATTCTTCAACAGATTTGACAGCATACAGGCAACTGAACAGACAGATCTCTAAATGCGTGCGGCGGCACTTACGCAACTTCAATACAGCTCGTATTGAAGAAGCGATCGAGCGGAACCAAGGCTCCAAAGTCTTTGCCAGAGATCTGTCTGCCAGAAAGAGCCAACTGTCAAAGCTGAAGACCGGATGTGGCAGCATCGTTTCCGGGACACCTGAGATTTTAAGTGAGATTGAGAGATTCTATGGGCAGCTGTACACGTCATCGTTGGAGCCACACGCAAGTGTGAGTAACGATCCAAGAGCGAGTCTTATCCGACACTATTCCGAAGATATCCCGGACGTCAGTCTGAGCGAGATTAGAATGGCTCTCCAGCATCTTAAAAACGGCAAGGCCCCAGGCGAGGATGGAATTACAGCGGAGCTTCTGAAAGCGGGTGGAAGACCGGTACTTGAAGTCCTTCAGAAGCTCTTTAATTCCGTCCTCCATGGTGACATTACACCGGAGGCGTGGAGCGGAAGTGCGGTGGTCTTGTTCTTTAAGAAAGGTGACAACGCTCTCTTGAAGAACTACAGACCGATTTCCCTTCTGAGCCGCGTCTACGTGCTGTTTTCGAGAGTCATTACGAATCGTCTCGCGCGCAGACTTGACGACTTCCAGCCTCCCGAACAAGCCGGTTTCCGAAAGGGCTTTAGCACCATAGACCACATACATACCCTACGGCAACATGTACAGAAGTCCGAAGAGTACAATTTGCCACTATGTCTGGCGTATGTGGACTATGAGAAAGCCTTTGATTCCGTCGAAATTTGGGCGGTGCTGCAGTCCCTTCAGCGGTGCCAAGTTGACTGTCAGTATATCGAAGTGCTGAAGTGTTTGTACAGTAGGGCTACGATGGCTATCCGAGTACAGAACCAGAGTACGAAACCCATCCAATTGCAGAGAGGTGTAAGACAGGGTGATGTTATATCCCCGAAACTCTTCACCGCTGCATTGGAAGACGTTTTCAAGCTTCTGGACTGGAAAGGATACGGTATTAACATCAATGGCGAGTACATCACTCACCTTCGTTTTGCCGACGATATAGTCCTTATGGCAGAATCGCTGGAGGATCTAAGCACTATGCTCAATGACCTCAATAGTGTCTCCCAACGGATAGGTCTTAAGATGAACATGGACAAAACAAAGATTATGTTTAATGTCCATGCCACACCTATGCCGGTAGTTGTTGGGAGCACTAAGCTCGAAGTTGTTGACGAGTATGTTTACCTGGGACAAATAGTCCGACTAGGTAAGTCCAACTTCGACCGAGAGGTCAATCGACGGATTCAACTCGGCTGGGCAGCGTTCGGGAAGCTACGACACATCTTCTCTTCAGACATACCTCAAAATCTTAAAACGAAATTGTACAACCAGTGCGTGTTGCTAGTGATGACTTACGGAACTGAGACGTGGTCCTTCACTGCTGGCCGTATGAGGAAGCTCAAGGTCGCTCAGCGAGCTATGGAGAGGGCTATGCTCGGAGTTTCTCTGCGTGATAAACTCAGAAATGAGGATATTCGCAGTAGAACCAGAGTAACCGACATAGCCCAACGGATTAGTAAGCTGAAGTGGCAGTGGGCCGGCCATATAGCTCGAAGAACCGACAACCGATGGGGAAGAAAGGTTCTCGAGTGGCAGCCTCGTAACGGTAGGCGAAGTGTAGGGCGTCCCCCCAAGAGATGGAGTGACGATCTGGTAAGACATGCAGGAAGTCGATGGATGCAGGTGGCTCAGGACCGTGCTTTGTGGCATTCTTTGGGGGAGGCCTATGTTCAGCAGTGGACTTGTGAAGGGCTGTAATGATGATGATGATGATGTACACTACAATGAATTTTTATATTTACGCGAACAATAAACATTAAAAGAAACTTATTTTCTTCAAACACCTCAATACCCTCGTGACCGTGGGTGTTGTAATGCATCCGAAACCTCTCGAATTAAAAAGTTAAATGCAATATAATCCGTGAAATTTGTTTCATTTAAAGTGTGTGCAATAATTAAAGCCCCTTTAATAATTATTTGTCAAACCTGCCAGCATATCTTGATAACACCAACAGATTTTTTAACAACTTTAGGTTACTTTTTTTTTACAGGAGAGGGGGCAAACGAGGATGCGGCTCACCTGATAGTAAGTGTCTACCGCCACCCATGAACAACTGCAACACCAGGGAGGGAATCGCAGATGAGTTGCCGGCCTTCTACTTCTTCTACTACATTCATATCTAGACTTGGGTTTCTCTGATAGCATGGAAGGTTGGCAATAATCGCCACGTGGTAGGATAAATGATCTCATTACGAGATGCTTGGCACCTTTGATGCTGCTCACACTTGCCCCGTCACTGATCTGTATTTTTTACTCGTAAATCTGACGTAATCGATATGGTTACACCGCTTTTTTTCTGAAGCCAAGATATCAGTGTTCATTTCTAGTCACCTCTCTCAGTGATAGATTCTCATATATTCTTAACAAAAGTAAACGTTACAAACCGCCTCTTATTTCTGAAAGAACTAATAGCACTAGTCTCACAACTTCACGTGTATTCGAAATATTTTTATTTTTCAGACACGCAGGCTTCCTTACATTGTTTCGTACACCTTCAACCTTGTGGCAATTCAGAAATTAAAATCGTGATGAATAATTTTATTGGTACCGGCTATGATCGAGCCTAGCATACTGTGAAATTTGATGGATTTTTTTATTTAAGTTTCTATAAAAACTCTTTTTTTACTCTTACACAGTTTGAATGGTCACATTTAACATAATGTTAAAGACACAAAAACCAAAATGACCAAAACCTATTCGATCAAGAGTTATAGTTGACATAGACTCAATAAGATCAGAGCTGGAGGAAACGAACTGGTCCCCAGTAATGAACTGCAGCTCTCTTGACGAGTCTGTGAGTCATTTCACTAAGACGGTATCAGAGACAATATTGAGTTACTCGAAAACTTGTGTAATAAGCCGATCTAGAACCATCTTACACCCTTGGATGACTCCTGGTCTAATCAGATGCTCTAAGCACCGTGACAAGCTTCATATTAAATATCGTAAGGACCCAAACAACCTTACTAAAAAACTTGTATATACGCGTTATAGAAATTTTTACATGGGTCTAATCAGAAAACTAAAATGTGATTACAACAATAAAGAAATAAATAAAAATAAATGTGCTCCAAAAAAACTCTGGGCTACTATTAACCGCATAACTGGCAAAGACACTATTTCAAGTTCTCCTCTGGCTCTCATCAACTC
>JAVANC010000001.1:57263281-57460781 GCA_033319125.1 Parnassius glacialis | reverse complement strand
TGGCATAACAAGCTTATGTTTGTTCCCAGTGTTTGAAGTATACGCATATTTATTATTATTAAGATTTTTCCTATTTTTATGAACATACGTTACATCTTCATAAATATATTGCGATGTGAAAGTAAATGTTTATTTCTTTACAATTTAAGTTATAAATCACCCGTTATTTTGTAAAACAAATATGGTTTTATTATCAATCGCGTTACCAAACAGAAAAAATCCATAAGACATTAAGATATGAAAGTAACTGTCTCAACATTAATAAGACTTTTAATCTTACTTACGGCATATGCTGCCGAGGAGAAAAGAAAATCCATGGCCCTTATACCCTGAAGCTCGAAGAACCGACAACCGATGAAGAAAGAAGGTTCTCGAGTGGCGGCCTCGTACCGATGACGAAGTGTAGGGCGTCCCCCTACTAGATGGAGTGACGACCTGGTAAGACATGCAGGAAATGGATGGATACAGGTGGCTCAGGACCGTGTTTTGTGGCATTCCTTGGGGAAGGCCTATGTTCAGCAGTGGACATGTGAAGGGTTGTAATGATGATGATGATGATACCCTGATATACAATGGCTTAAAAACTAGTAAACGTAAATAGTTCTAACGAAAAACCAACTATATAATTCTGTCAGTTAAACCTAAAATATTGAGGTATTGTGTCACAACCAGAAGTCGTTCACTTTATATAAACCCATTACAATATTTTCGGCAGCAGTTAGTGTTTTCCTCCCTCAAAGTTTAGGCTTCATTAACGCCCAAGCGTTTTCAATCGGGTTTGGGTTAGGAGATTGTTAGAGCCAATCCAAGATTTCGATGTTATTATCTTGTTTCCAGGTGGTGCATAGGCGACTTCGGTGTTTGGGGTCATTGTTTTCTTGTAATAACCATGATTTACTTAGGCTTGGGAACAGCCTTCGGGTAGATGGTAATAATGCTTTCTGGTATATTTGATTTACCCTCACAGCATTTAGAGAACCAGTAAATAAGTGCAAATTGCCTAAACCTATATACGTCTTTCTAATTTAAAGCAAGTGCACCACCAAGTGTCCTTTGAGAAAATACCTTTGGTCTGGCAAAATTCTCGCTAAAAGATCGGCAATGCAACTAAAATTACCCTGGTATTATGGATGTTATGATGAAAAATAATAATTAAGTGAAAAATATAATTACTTTTCAAGGTAATTAATTTATTCAATTTACTCTTAATTATATGTACATACTAATTTATAACATGCTCGGTTTTGAAGGAAAATATTGCGGGAACCTGCATATCTGAGGAAGGAAAAGATTTTGAAGACATCTAAAGTCCGTTAACATGAACTGGAGCTGCGCGGCTATCAAATTGCCCCATCAACCTCTGAGGAAGAGACCTGAGCCCACTTGTGGGACGCTTAAAGGCTGTAAATTTACTTTATACATATGCTAAATACGCCTTGTTTGATTTTCGCAATTTTATGATTTAAACGTAATAAATAGTACTAATAGATGTACTTACAACATGAAATTGTGTCTATGAAAAATTCGGCCAGAAAACCATAATAATACAACAGAAATAATTTCGGGCACAATAGAGAGACCCACAAACACAGACAGTAGTTTCGTAGTTTTTTCAGTGAGTATATGAACCCTTATTGTTTCCTTTGATTGCTAATTACTTTTAGGTCTCTTATTATTCTGGCGCTATGAAAAACTTCTAGTTTATCTTTCTAAAATTCTTTAACATATTAATAATAAATAATATTTACCTTCATATTATTTAAATGCATGCAACATAAAATGAAGCAAATCATAATGCGTCACAGCATTTCATGACATGATGCTTGATTTTGGAACGGATCAATAAGCTTATCAATTACTAGCAGTGGGTTGATATTATAGCTCGAAGACCCGACAACAAACGGGGAAGAAAGATTTTCGAGTCGGTCGAGGCAGTCTCGTACCAGTAAGCTACGTGTAAAGCGGCCGCTCGCTTGATGGAATGCCGACCTGGTAAGAGAAGCAGGAAGTCGTTGGATGTAAGTAATCAGGAGCATGTTGAAGGGCATTCCTTGGAATATAAGTTATATATGCCTAAGTTTAGCATTAGACTTATGATAATGATGATGATGCTAATGATTTAAGGGAAATATTAAAATGCAAATGCACAAATTAGAATGAACACGATTTCACATTTATCAAATGTTATCAACAAAATGACGATGATAGTTGTTTTGTAAAATTTGAACCCGCAATTTCAAAAATGAAATTGAAAATTCAATCAGCAATGGCGCTTACGAGCACTACTCAAATGATGACATATGTTTACCTTTGTAATACAAAAATGTTGAAAATTAATTTTCTGGCAATTGCTGCATTATCATGTTTAAATAAAGTCATAATATTAGGAGTGCAGGAAAAGCAAGGAGGTGTTGAAGAATGAAGCGTTTGCTTAGCGTATCTTGCAAGTGTGTTTAAACAATTGCCCGTCCCTTCATTAACATACGGATCACTCTAAAAGTAGAGGAAGGGAGAACTATCTAATGATTATCATAGGATAAAGTGAAACCATTGTATCTTCGTTGCGTTCAACATAACACAACGCGTAGTGAATACGCGTTGTGTTATGTTGTGCACGACGAAAAAATAAATACACTATTGTTTGGAAGTTGTTGAGGAGGTCAACTTGGACTGGACGATGAAAATTATTAACATTAGCGAGGTCACTGAAGCTCTTGGATAGTGAGTACTGTACATCTATTGCAATAAGATCTAAAATATTATCTAATTGATTAACGGTCACCCGTACTATAAAACTGTTATTTTGTATTATTTTAAATATGCTTGGAGACCACAAAAAAGAGAAGACATTGGAGAATCAAAAATGTTAGCGTTTAAATCAGAAATGCTATGTATGCTTGGTGAGTTTGAAAAGAGACAGCAACAATATTTTTGTCTTTGAAGTCGCTGATAGTACAAATAAAAGAACAAAATACAAAGTTACGGGAATCGGTAGAGCTTATGCGGCAAAATTTATTATGTTATATTGGAGAGAATAGTACTACTTGAGAATACCAAAAAAAAAGTAGCCAGACGACAATAGTTAAATAAAAATTTAACACTTGGATAAAACAGCTTCGTTCTGCGAGTATTGAAATTAGACCAAAAAAATCATAGTCAGACTAAGCAGGATTTGGCGTATATTATAACAAATATAGCAAATAAATATATATATATATATATATATATATATATAAATATAGGAATAATTATAATTCCCATAAAGAACTCCGTTTCCAAACATGTATTCAGACTTTATTCAAAACTAATAAAGAAGCCAATCATTGTCGAATTCACGTCAGTATTTGTAAAGGAAAAATTTATTAAGGCTTTGAAATACTTCAACAAAAATCACAAGGATGAACTCCCTGTTCACTCGCCAATTTTACTACATATATTTGTGGAAAACGTCCACTGATGTGTTCAAAATAACAAACTAAAGTATATAAATAAAGTAACCTACAGTGCTCTTAAAACACATTAGCATTGGCAAATTGGCAAGAGTATTTAATTATCTATGATACAACAAGGCCGCAGAGTATCTTTTAGAATAAAAATGTGATAAATACAAACATACAAGCAATATAAGTATCTAACCGGAAAATACGCTTAAAACCATGGATTACGGACAGAGTAGTAGAGCAATAAGGAAATGAATGAAAAGCATACTTAAGTTAAATACATATCTAATAGAAACATATGTAATGAAATAATGAAAACACTCAAAATAAATAATTATTAGCTGCAATTTACTAAACATCTTCAAGAAGTAAAAAAAACGTGGAACCTAATTGAAGATATCGGGGGTTCACAAAAGGCACTGAAACAGTTGAATGTCTCTTGATAAACCAACAATATCTATACATATAATAAAATTGTAAATATCAGATGTCTGTACCTTTTATATTTTTGTAATAAATGTGATTGAGAGGTACTAAAAATAAGTAATTAAATACATTTCTACCATTTTAAGATTTTTTCTGTCTGTCTGTTTGTTTGTTAACGTATCACGTATAAAGTATTAATTTATATCATAAGAATAGTTAAGGAAATTATTAAGTGTATATTCAGGTTATATTTAGTCTTAATTTCATTCAAATTGGTTAATTCCATCAAATGTTATGACAAATATTCTGAAGTATGGGTACTAAGTATAGGTACTAATTTGTTCAATAGTGGCGTTGGATGACTCATCAAGTACATTTTAAATTAATATCATATTATAAACACATAATTAAATGATGTAAAATAATGTTCTATAATGATATAAATATATCTAAAACGCAATAAACAAAAGTATTACATAAAGAACGTAATAAATATATACAAAATATATTAACCTTATTATCTAAACTAAATTAAAGTACAATAGTTAACCAATTTCATCGATAGATGGTGGTGTGGCACAACTGTGATACAAAAAGGCAGGTTAAGATTTTTTCCTGTTGATGAGTTTCATATTTGCTTGTAACCTTTACGTTACACGACACGCTGCCCTACTGCGTGTTGACAATCTCATTTATTTTTTATTTTTTTACCGCCGAGAACTCTATGTAGTAAATCATAATTTTAAGAGCTATTAACAATTTCGTTTTTCGGCGAGGATCAAACTTTTTTTTGCTTACTATGCAGGCACTGATTTATAAGTTCTTTTATGTTTTTATTGTATCAATCGTGTTAATTAATCTCTTATTTTTAGAATTGATGTTAACAGCGCCATCTCTCTTTAAATCTATACATATAATAAACATGTTAATAACATGTGTCTGTATCTGAATATTGTATAGTATATTAATTTGTGACTAAAACCATTATGGGGATTGGGGACTGAAAATCATTGAATAAGTACATTTTTATAATTTTTTAAATTGTACTGTCTGACGGTCTGTCTGTTTGTTTATGGACGCATGACGTTTTGAGTAAACATCTTTTTTCAATGAAATCCTTAAGAAAACCAAAAGGCTTATTATCAAGTTCATTTAATCTTTGTTTTATTAAAATTGGTTAATTCTATCGAAAGTTATGATTATTATTTTGAAATGTAGGTTCGAATTTGTTTAATGGCGCCACAAAATCTCAGAAATAGTAATAATAAGATTAGTGCGTAAAAAAACGTTCTATTATAATATATTTATACTTAAAACACAGTAAAAAAATATGTTTTCCTTAAATTAAGAAAGGATGTTTTCTCACAAAGAACGTAATAGATGGCGTTGTACAAATTACAACCTTTTCTGAATTGCGGTGTTAAGATTTTTCACAGGTGAATCGTACAGTCCGACGAAGCTGTAAGCCTGTGAGAGCCGTGTAGGCCAATAACATAAAGCACGAACATCGTCAGAAACAAAAACTAGAAAAAAGAGACTTACACCGAAGATATCCAACAAAACTCGATATAAGTAGGGATGGGCAAAGGGAAAAAATATATCGATATATATCGAATCTATATTTTTAAACAGTATCGATATATCGTTATCATTTGAATGATGTAAAGATAAGGTCAACTAGGATAATTTTATCAACTGACGGTTGGACGAGGAAAAAAACGATACAACATTTTAAAATATATCGAAATTGATACAAATTCTATACTCTAAAATAAATATCGATATGTCGATATATCGCGATTTAAAATATCGGCGATATATATCAATATATTTATTAAAAATATCGATATTTCGATATATCGATATTTTTTACGCAAGCCTATTTTATACCCAGAATCCCTCTAATACCAAATAACTTTCCTTTCAGTTTTAAACATAATAATAACATCGATGATGACATCGATTTTGGCATCGATAGCTCAACATCGATGTTCGATGTTTAGGCTACTCAAACCATCGATATTGACCATTATCGATGGTTTTTGTATATGTAGATACTTACACATTGTTTCAAAATTATGTGGGTATACCATAGATAAGAGTGTATATGGGGTATACACAGCAAGGGAAAAGTAACAATTAACTTGAATATCAATTTACGTAGAATAGTTATTATGCGACAACCGACAACGACACTACAAAATAAAGCGAAAGCAGTGACCATTCTGACATTACACGTGACACTTGACAATTA
This sequence comes from Parnassius glacialis, assembly GCA_033319125.1. Lineage (NCBI taxonomy): Eukaryota > Metazoa > Arthropoda > Insecta > Lepidoptera > Papilionidae > Parnassius > Parnassius glacialis. The sequence continues at coordinate 57,454,661 of JAVANC010000001.1, read as the reverse complement.
AGTTTGACACACCATAATGACATTTCTTTAGGTTAGCGATGCGTTCAGGAATTCAACATTTTTAATCTTCAGAGCAGATGCAAGATTTAGTTGATATTGATTTTGCGAGTTCGCATTGTTTGCAGGTTCCCAATTATCGATTATGGGTTCATTGACGTCGATTTTTCGTTGTTAAAACATCGAAGTTTTAATTTTTAACATCGATGATCATCGAATATCCCTATTTTAAGCGTGTTTTCCACTCAGCGTGTTATGCGACGATCGTAAATAAAGCGCAAGGTCAAACTTTACGCGTTGCAGGAGTGGACCTCAGTACTGATTGTTTTGCACATGGCCAACTCTATGTTGCTTTTTCCCGCGCTAGTACTCCCCGTAACCTTTTTCTGTACGCCCCGGCTAAGTCTACTTCTATCGTAGTTTACACAGAAGCTCTATCATAAACGACTTAGAACTTTGAGCATATCGAATTATTTTGTTACCACTTATTCATACAGTAGTGATATAAATAGTTTGATATTCTCTTACCCTAAACGTCAAATTATTTAAGTAAAACCTATATTCGCGAGCTACGCCGTGGGCACAGCTAGTCCACAAATATATCTTACAGAATACCAGCGTAAAATAGCAGCTTAACGATACAGTGTTTCGTATGATGAGTGTAAAAAACTGGAGACCGTTTTTACTGGAAACATATATTATATATGTACATAATACATAAACACTCACGCCTGTCACCCAGAAAGGTAGGCAGAGACTATGGACTTCCATTTGGCACGATCCTGACATACCTCTCTTGCTTCCTCCACATCCATATTCCTTCGCATACACGCTCGTCGGTTAAAGGTACTCTTAATTTGGCCCATTTTCAATATATCGCCAATTTGGCCGATAAACTTTCGCCTAGGGCGACACTTCCCGACTCTGCCAAAAAAAAATATATATATGTTATAACTTTTTTGTGGTAGAGCCAGGCGGCAGCTTTTGCTGTCGCATGGATGGGCCGGCTCGAACCGGGGTGGTACCACGACCTCACAGAATACCAGCGTGAAGTAGAGGTTTACCTTTGCGTTTCGCTTGGTGAGTGCAGGTGGCCGGAGGCCCTTTTTACTGGAAATGAGGCATTCCATCCTAGTCCTCACGGGTGAAAACGCATCTGCATTTTGATCTGTAACAGAGGATAGATGTAAATGTCTATGGGCCGCAGCAACCACTTACCATCAGGTGGACTGTTTGCTCGTTTTTCACCCCTATCCTATAAAAAAAAACCAATTTAAAGCACAATCTTAAACTTATCATAAAATTTAACATTTTATAACCACACGGTCTTTAATATTTATTTTATTTTATCATGTATCATAGTTATAGATGTGATGTTTATCTTATCTTTTTTATAACTATTTATTTTTAAAGGCAAACCTGTATGGCAGGGAGGCATTCATATCCCCCTTATCCGCACGTCATCATTACAGCCCTTCACAAGTCCACTGCTGAACATAGGCCTCCCCCAAGGAATGCCACAAAGCATAGTCGTGAGCCACCTGCATCTATCGACTTCCTGCATATCTTACCAGGTCATCACTCCATCTAGTGGGGGGACGCCCTACACTTCGCCTGCCGGTACGAGGCTGCCAATCGAGAACCTTTATTCCCCGTCGGTTTTTGGTTCTTCGAGCTATATGGCCGGCTTATAACTACTTCAGCTTACTAATCCGTTGGGCTATGTCGGTCACTCTGGTTCTTCTGCGGATATCATCATTTCTAAGTTTATCATGCAGAGAAACTCCGAGCATAGCCCTCTCCATAGCTCGCTGTTCGACCTAGAGCTTCCTTATCTGGCCAGCAGTGAAGGACCACATCTCAGTTCCATATGTCATTACTAGCAACACACACTGGTTATATAGTCTCGTTTTCAAGTTTTGAGGTATACCTAACGAGAAGATGTGCCGTAATTTCCCGAACGCTGCCCAACCGAGTTGAATCCGTCGATTGACCTCTAGGTCGAAGTTGGACTTACCTAGTCGGACTATTTGTCCCAGGTAAAAATACTCGTCAACAACTTCGAGCTTAGTGTCCCCAAAATCTACCGGCATTGGTGTGACATAGACATTAAACATGATCTTTGTTTTGTCCATGTTCATCTTAAGACCTATCCATTGGGAAATACTATTGAGGTAATTGAGCATAGTGCTTAGGTCCTCCAGCGATTCAGCCTTATGGACTGTATCGCCGGCAAATCGAAGGTGAGTCATGTAACATGTGAGATATAATGTCACCCTGTCTTACACCTCTCTGTAAATGGATAGGTTTCGTACTCTGGTACTGTACTCGGATAGCCATCGTAGCCCTTCTGTACAAGCACTTCAACACTTCGATATACCGAAAGTTAACTTGCCACCGCTGAAGGGACTGCAGCACCGCCCAAATTTCGACGGAATCAAAGGCTTTCTCATAGTCCACATACGCCAGATATAGTGGCAAATTGTACTCCTCGGACATCTGTACAATTTTGCGAAGGGTATGTTTGTAATCTATGGTGCTAAAGCTTTTTCGGAAACCGGTTTGTTCGGAAGGCTGGAAGTCGTCAAGTCTGCGAACGAGATGATTCGTAATGACACTTGAAAACAGCACGTAGACGCGGCTCAGAAGGGAAATCAGGCTGTAGTTCTTCAAGAGAGCGTTGTCGTCTTTCTTGAAGAACAAGACCACCGAACTTTTTCTCCACGCCTTCGGTTTAATACCATGGAGGAAGGAATTAACGAGCTTCTGAAGGACTTAAAGTATCGGTTTTCCACCCGCTTTCAGAAGCTTCGCTGTAATTCCATCCTCGCCTGGGGCTTTATCGGTTTTAAGGTGCTGGAGAGCAATTCTAATCTCGCTCAGACTGACGTCCGGGATATCATCGGAATAATGTCGGATAAAACTCGCTCTTGAATCTTTACTCACACTTGCGTGTGGCTCCAACGATTATGTGTACAGCTGCACATAGAACCTCTCAATCTCACTCAAAATCTCGGGTGTCCCGGAAATGACGCTGCCATACTCGGTCTTCAGCTTCGACAGTTGGCTCTTTCTGGCAGACAGATCTCTAGCAAAGACTTTGAAACCCTGGTTTTGCTCGATCGCTTTTTCAATACGAGCAGTATTAAAGTTGCGTAAGTCCCGCCGCATGCATTTGTACATCTGTCTGTTCAGTTATCTGTATGCTATCAAATCTACTAAAGACTGCAGCTTCATATCCCGTCTAACAGCCGTTAGATTAAGAGTGTAATCGGAGAGTTTTTGTATTTTTCTGCGGCGGGTCTTGCAAAATTTAGATCCGACCGCATGGACAGTTTCCAAGAGCTTGTCAATCAATCATCCACTGCATTGCAATCTTTTAGGCACTGAAAACGGTTTTTTTCGCTCGAGCTGAAAGGTTTCGGGACTCTGAATTGGAGCACAAGGGGGACGGAGCGTTGACTTCATTAGACGTGACCTCAGCAACTTAACGTTTAGGTTCAGTGTGCCTCTCACCATTAGGTGATCGCTGCTGGTTTTCACCCTCGCGATCACGGAGACATCACTAAACAGTTGTCGTTTTTTTTGTCATAATTAAGTCAATTTCATTTTTGGTCGAACCGTCGGGGCTCGACCTGTTCCACTTACAGTGGGGCCGCTTTTGGAAGAAAGAGTTAGCCATAAAGAGTCCCTCTTTTTCCATGAAGTCGGCCAGCTGCTGGCCCCTTGGGTTCCGTTGTCCTATTCCAAATTTCCCTACTTTCAGCACACCGTTCTCTCTTGTACCTAGTTTTGCATTGAAGTCTCCCATTAACACCGTATAGTGGGTTTTTGGAGGAATGCATGGCTCTAGAGATATCCTCATACATTTCCTCCACCTCCTCATCGGGGTGTGCTGAGGTTGGTGTGTAAACCTTTTTAACATTCAGCGAATACCGTTTGGTGATTCTGAGTATAAGGTAAGCAACCCTCGTCGACACACTCCCAATCTTTACAACGTTGTTGACGAGAGACTTGTAGACGATAAATCCGACACCTCCTTGGGACAGATGGTCGCCCTCCCGGTGATAGAACAAGTTGCCGAATTCGAGGTTTACCATGTCCTCCCCTTCTCTTCAGACCTCGGATATTCCTGTGATATTCCAACGCAACCTGTCTATCTCTTCTGCCAGCTCCAGGATCTTCTCGTCAGTCCTCAGGGTGCGTGCGTTATAAGTTGCCAGGTCGAGTCGCCGTAGGTGGCAACCGAGCCTCCAGCGGAGATTCTTAGCACCCCCTCCAATTGACTGATATTATCCGACCGTAATATCAGTCAATTGGAGGAGAAGTAACCGCGCCGCGTATTAATAATTTATTAAACATAATATGTAATAAAACTGGTGAATAGTGAAGTTTTGTGAATGCAAAAGAAAGGAATTAGCGTTAGGTCGTATAATAAATGAGGGCATCGATGATAAGGGTAGGCGTGGAATTTATTTAACGAACGCCCTTTCTTTCAATCAGCACCCTCTTACAGTCCAGGATCGAAGGCCACAGCTTCGTTATTTAAATTCTCTTTACCATAACAAATTTTTACTGTTTTGGAGTTTTAGGAAAGTAGTTTACTATGACTTCTAGCCATAGATTCCTCAAAAGTATAACCCACATATCACTAGAGAGACTGTATGGATTCTGACTTGCACGTACTTCAAGCTGGTGACAACTGGCAACAGATAGCGCAGGAAACAGATAAGTGCAGTGTTCTTGTGTCGGAAGCCAAGCTCTACTTCGAGGTCAAATGTGAGTGAGTGTTACGAGCGCTTGTGTCAGCGCGAATCACTAAAATATCTTGTACTACTTAAAAATCCAAATTCCAAATAGTATTAATCAATTAAATATTATCGAAAGTTCTCAATAAAACTGTGCCCTTAATCGATCTAAAGATCAATTATCATTAGAAACAGTAAAACATTTCCTTCTGCGTCGATTTTCCTCGTGCCATAAAATTGCTCAGACGTTTCTTTTTACGATAAATTTCCTCATGCACGGTGTTTCCTGCTGCAATAAATTACTTTTATATATTCAATAGGAAAGTTCACTTTCCCAGAACTACAATAGTCAAAGTTAACGTTGTGTACCTTGAGGAAACTGAGTCTTAATTTTGACAGTAAATAAGTAAAGTATCTAAGCGACTGAGCTTCGCACGGCGTTAAGAAAAATTAATCTCGGGGACGATACGACGATAAAGGCAAAATATTTATAGCAATAATATATATCCACACACTGATTTTTTATACATTTTTAAATGCGTTTAATGAGTTGTAAATATAATTTTAAAATATTTTCCATTATTTTTTAGTTTCATTTTTGAAACAAATGACTACAATGAAGTCAAAAACGAAATTAGGTATAATGTGTGGTCTTTATAACAGACTTTATTATTATTTTATCTTTAAATGCATATCAACTGCATTTCTATTTTCTGCTGACTTCCAAACAGGAGACGGTACTCAATTCGACTGTATGTTTTTTTATGTGAGTAATCTCAAAACTTTGTACTGAGTGAACCGGTTTCGATGATTCTTCTTTTATTTGAAAGCTGATACTTCTCTTGTGGTCCCACATGAATTTTATCAAGGTCAAGCCAACAGTTTTTGAGTTATTCTTAATAATTTATATTGAAGTCGGCTGTTTCAAAATTTTTAATTATTCGATATTTATATTACAATTTAAAAAAATGCAATCACAATACAATATTAAAAATTAAGTTACGTTTTTAGCACTTATATGTATTAAAATACTTGCACAAGACGATTGTAGATTACAATTTTACGTAGTTAAATTTACCATGTTTTACCATCAATTAATTTTTAGTTTAGTTAAATTATTACTGACATATTATTAAATATAATATATTTCGTTGTTTTTTTTTGTAGTGAATTTTATTTAAATGTAAGTTTTTAATTCGAATAGGGTTAAAAACAAATTGTTATTAATAATAAGTGTTAGTTTTTCTTTTCTTTTACAAAGACAGTGAACCTTAAAGTTATGTAATAACCTACTTAAAAATTAAAATAGTTCTTTCGAATGTTTAAATTAATTAATGTTTTGTTGTGTACAGTTGATAGGTGTTATAGAAATTATTCAATTATTTTCTGTTAACGACATACTAAATATCATAAATCTAGCAATCTTTTTCGATCCAGGTAAAAGTAATGGAACTATCTAAAATTCTGTATAAATAAGAAATTTAAAACTATCATTTTACTTGTATCCATATACTATAATAACATTGTACAATTTCTGTTAATATTAGGTGATCATGAAACGGTGTAATCGCATACTTTTGCAGTATACATACTTAAGTAATTAAAACAAAGGTGTCTCAAATCTCTTGCGCTGGTAAGAGTGGGATTACAATTTGTATTTTGATCTATCTTTTGTTATGTGATTATGTTATTGTTATAGAAAATGATTACGTTGCCTTGAAATCTTTGTTATGTATCTTAATATGAAATGCAATAAGTTATTTTTGGTTTAAATTTGATTAAACTTTCATATCATAAGATTTTAACTATTATAATTCATTATTTTTGGGATAATAGCTTGAATATTAAACCTATTCGTGTGAATTATAAAGATATTTTTTTTGTTTAATTCGATTTTGAAGCTCATTATATTATGTATACAATTAATTAATTGAAATATAGTTGTGCTAATATTGTGAACGTCTTGACTGACAATGATGTAACTAAACATAATACAAGACTATATAATATAAACTTATAATAGATGTAATGGGGGATAAGTCGCTCGCGTCCGTAGGCTTCGACCACCTAACCCTAGGCCCACCCTACACGTGTCCCCCGGGTGGTGCTAAACGAGCGACAAAGCCGAAACGACAGACTCGGCTCCTCGCCGTGTGGTAGCGGCGTAAAATTTACCACCCCTTATGTCGCACCATGAGCCAACAACTCAAAGAAATGGCCCCGAGTTCCCTGCGCCCCTTTAATGGGGCAGGGGTGCGAAGAATCTCCGGGAGGAAAACCGGCGACGAGGTTCGCCACCCGTCACGTCCTGTCTCCTGGAGGGGCGAAAAGTGGATTGCGGAGGCCCGTCTGGCTACGCTGAATGTATGTGGAGCAATGAATGATAAGATGGATGAAATATGCGAAATGATGAATGATAGAGGAATAGATGTATTATGTGTGAATGAGACGAAACGAAAGGGAAGAGATGTCACTGCACATGGCATGTATACCGCTTACTGGTCTGGTGTAGACGAGACCGAGCGGGCATGCCAGGGAGTCGGTGTCATCCTTTCAGAAAGAATGGGTCAATATGTGAAAGAGTATGAATGTGTAAGCCCAAGGCTGCTGTGGATACGAATGAAAGTGGGCTTAAAGAAGTTGTTTGTGCTTGGGGTTTACGCCCCAGATATGTCTAAGCCCACTTATATCCGAGAGCAGTTTTGGGACATGGTAAGGCTGGTGTTGACGAAGTGCAAGGAAAATGAAAATATTATTATGTTAGGAGATTTTAATGGAAGGGTGGGAGTGAAGAGGTCTGGTTATGAAAGGATATTAGGAGCGTTTGGCGATGAAAGAATAAATGAGAATGGTGAAGACCTCCTCACCATATGTGTGGAAAAGAATCTTTTTGTGGCGAACACTTTCTTTCGCCATAAGAGGATTCACATGTACACATGGGAAAGAGGGGATGATAGAAGCATGATAGATTTCATAATTGTGGATGGAAGAATGAGGAGCGCAGTGGTAGATACAAGGGTTTACCGGGGGTCCAACGTAGGGACGGATCATTACTTGGTCTTATGCCGAATTAATGGTCTATTCAAGCGTTGGCGGCATCGGACATCTGTGTCTACCACTGCGTTACAGCGTATAAGAATAGAGAGGTTACAAGATGAAGGTGTGAAAGAGAAGTATAAATGCAGACTGAGGGAAAATATAAGTGTGTTGAATGAATTTTGTATGAATGAGTTAGACTTGAAGAATGTATGGAATAATGTTAAGAAAGTTTTGGTGGATACAGCCACCGAAGTATGTGGTGTAAGTAAGAGAACGAATGAAAGGAAAAGTAATACTTTGTGGTGGGATGATGTGGTACGGATGGAAGTTGAAGCAAAGAAGAGGGCATGGCTAGATTTACTAGCAAACAAAGCTGGTAATTCTGGCGGTATGAATGATGAGATTGAAAGAAAAAAGGCAGACTTTAGACGTATAAATAAGAGAGTAAAAGAAGTTGTTGAAAGGAAAAAGCAAGAAAGAATAGATAAGAATGATAGAAGAATATCTGATAACTTCCAGGCAAATATTAAAATGTTCTGGAAGCTCGTCAGAAATGCCAGGGGAAATTCAAAACAGCCTAGAATGAATGCTATACGAGACGAGAATGGCTGCATGCTGAATGATGAAGTTTCGAATTTAATGAGATGGAAGGAATACTTTGAAAGCGTGTTTAAGAGTGAAGAGTCGTCTGAAGTAAGTGAAATGGAAATTCCGGAAGAAGTGGAGAGAGGTAGAGAAATAAGTGTAGATGAAATAGTGAAAGCAATGAAAAGCATGAAAGCAGGTAAGGCAGCCGGATATGATAGAGTATCACTCGAAATGCTAAGGGCTGGAGAGGGTGTGGTTGCAGGCCCGCTGTACACCTTGTTTAATTTATGTTGGGAACTGAAGCGGGTACCGGAAGACTGGTGCAAAGCTGTTATAGTCCCAATATATAAGGGAAAGGGGTCGCAGCGGGACTGTAAAAACTACCGTGGTATCAGCTTGCTTAGCATTGTGGGTAAAATGTATGCTGTAGGTGTTAATTGAAAGAGTTATGGAAGAAACTAATGAAAAAATTTGGGATGTGCAAGCTGGATTTAGAAAGGGGATGGGGTGTACGGATCAAGTCTTTTCCATGCGCATGATTGCTGAGAAATTTTTGGCCAAAAACCAGAAAGTTTTTTTGTGCGTTCATGGACTTGGAAAAGGCCTATGACAGAGTGGACAGGAACGTGTTATGGCAAACACTGACCTCATTTGGGTTGAGCGCCGAACTGATACAGGCATTAAAGTCTCTATATAGGGACTCTAGTGCTTATGTCAGGATCAACGGGGCCTACTCGGACTGGTTTGGCATCCATAAAGGTGTCAGACAGGGCTGTGTGGCTTCCCCGTGGCTGTTCAACCTATTTATGGACAGTTGTTTGGAAAATTTGAAAGTAGAAGAATGCGGGTTAAGAATGGGTAAGTTAACCGTCAAATGCCTTTTGTACGCCGATGATCAAGTCATACTTGCGTCTTCGGCGGCCGAATTGCAAATGATGGTTACATTAATGAACAGGACATTAAAAGAAAAGGGAATGAAAGTGAACGCAAGTAAGACGAAAGTTATGGTTTTTGAAAGAGAAGAAAGTAAAACGATATGTGAAATAAGAATAGAAGGGGAGTTGGTAGAGCAAGTAGATGAGTTTGTGTATTTGGGATGTGTGTTTAGCAGGGATGGTAGATATGATAAGGATATAGAACGACGAGTGAATGCAGGAAATAGAGTGAATGGGGCTTTACACTCTATTGTGAAAAGTCAGAATGTGTCCAAAAAGGCACGTATGGCAATTCACAATGCTGTGTTAGTGCCTACTTTAATGTATGGTAGTGAAAGTTGGGTGTGGCAGAAGAAGCACGAGAGTAGAATAAATGCTGTAGAAATGCGATCCTTAAGGAGTATGTTAGGGATGAATCTGAATGACAGAGTGAGAAATTGTTTAATAAGAGAAGAGTGTGGTTTGCAAGATGATGTTGTGACCAGGATTAAGAAAGGAATGCTTCGGTGGTTTGGTCATGTGGAAAGAATGAATGAGGAAAGAGTGACAAAGCAAATTTATGTTGCAGAGGTGAACGGCAGAGTCGGAAAGGGTCGCCATAGGCGAAAGTTTATCGACCAAATTGGCGATATGTTGAAAATGGGCCAAATCAAGTGTACCTTTAACCGACGAGCGTGTATGCGTAGGTATATGGATGTGGAGGAAGCGAGAGAGGTCTGTCAGGATCGTGCCAAATGGAAGTCCATAGTCTCTGCCTTCCCCTCTGGGTGACAGGCGTGAGTGTTTATAGATAGATATAGATATATAGATGTAAGTAAATTAATGGATAAGTTATGGAATATATTATTATGAAAGAAAAATATTGATAGAAAGTAGAAAGTGTGGCATAGGTAAAGAAAAATTATCGGAGGTTAGCATATCCACATACAATCGGCCCGATCAGCTGAGAGTTTGGAAAACCTAATAACCGATTAATTTTTAAAATCTTTTCGAATAAGATAAAACCGGAATGAGTTCTAACTATCTTTATTGAGTGAAATGAGAATTTATCAAGAATCCTCATACTATTCGAAGATTATATGTGGGCAAAAATGGGGACTTTATCCCACTTCTGATGTAGAAACGGTAATTGAGTATAGTACAGAGACTAATCTTGTAGTTAGGAATAATAATTAATTCGTTTACACGAATTCATTATCCAACGAGTCGAGGATAAACTAGTAACGGAATACGACAAGCGCGCCGTTCCACGTCAGAACTAAAACTGTCCTAACGGCGGCCTCGCTGTCCGTTTTATACAAGCAAAACGGACGCCACCGCAGGTGCAATGGTGCAGGTGTGCGTAACACGTGTTGGATTAGTTGGATTCTGTCTAGCTAAACCGACGGCTACCGCGCCGCACGTGCAATTGTGCTGGTGCCGTCATATATATATATATATATATATATATATATATATATATATATATATATATAAGAAACAGGAGATGGGCAGCAATATCTTCCTGATGCTTAACTGATGAGCCACCCGCTTCCCAAGCGATGTAACTGTGGCAAAGTCCTTTCTATGACGCAATCTAAGGGAGAGACCTATGTTCAGCAGTGAAGTAATGATAGGCAATAATTGAAGAATTATTGAATTAAGAAGTAAATGTTTGTTTCAAAATTGAAAAAGACCCCGGACACGACCAAACAAAAAAAAGTTGTAATCAGACTCCGCCCTGCAGATATTCCACGGTCCTCCTCGTTATCATACAATGCAATAATACTTTTTTTTTAGGATTAGGGTGACATACGAGCACACAGTCTACCTGATGGTAAGTAGTTGCTGCGGCCCATAGACATCTACAATTATGCACTCACCAAGCGAAACGCAGAGGTAAACCTCTACTTCACGCTGGTTTTCTGTGAGGTCGTGGTACCATCCCGGTTTGAGCCGGCCCATCCGTGCGACAGCAAAAGCTGCCGCGTGGCTCTACCACTGTTGTACAACTACATACTTACGAACTTGGTTAAAGAAATGTATCTTGTCAATTACCTGTATCCACAGGAGTATTACATGTTTAAGTTTATTAAGCCTTGGGTTTACAGTTTTAATTGCTTCCCTTACTTTCTATACTTAACAAGAAATACTTATTCTTCTTCTTTATCATCAGCCTGTAAAAGTCTCCTGCTGAACATGAAACTACCGGTTTAAGGAAATTATCGGATACCAAACAACTCGCCACATCATAAGCTCTTGGTAAGCAGCTGATGATTAAAGTACAAGGTACCGTCGAATAATACAAGGATTTCGTAACTAGACGTACTTTACAAATAGATAAAATAATATATACACACTACACGGCAAAAGAACTTATTTAAAAAAAAACTAAGTTACTAAATAAACACAACGTATTTAAGGGTCCTAATTAAGACAATCACTCTATAAATATTTAAAGCGACCTATAATTAAACCTTTAGAAAGATGCTTGGGAAAGATCAATATATAATAATCCTAGGGGGGTTGAGCGTACAAGGCCAAGAGTTTAGTTACGCTTTTAATGCTTTGTTAAGAGGTGCAATATGTATTTTATTATCACCGGTGCTATGTCTTTCATAGTGTAATGATGTTGAGAGAAATAATGTGTAGAAGTTGTTAGGAATAGTCTTTTTGGAATTAGTGGTGACGGTGACAGTGCACGCTATTAAAGGAGGTGCTATTTACACTAGATAAAATACATAATTTTTATCTTAACTAATTAATTTCATATACATCTCTAATATAATGAATATTCGCAAAGTACCCTTGATTGTATTAAGGTAGGGCTTCGACAACATTTACCACTAGGTGGGAAAGTAGTCAAAAACTGACTTATACTAATTAAAAAAGTACGCTCGTAATTTAAAAAAAGGGCTCCAAATTCCACCTAGCTCGAAAACGTCTCAATAGGTATGGTAACTCGACTTTCGAAAACCGGGGTAAAACCAATAACTTCCCGATTTTTTGTAGCGGGAAGTTAAAAATATGCAAGTGAATACTGTTTGTTGCTTAATACAATTGGTTGAATTTAGATCACAAACTATTATATTAAATTTTAAAACACCTACTTTAAAATATTACTTTTAATATCTAATTGGAAATATAACAGTAATTGTTACTTTGAAGACAAATGGAGCGGCTGTAATTTTGTCCTCTTCAGAGAACAAGTAGGATTGATGACAAACGATCCACTTCACAGTTAAGTAAATTAGAAATGTTATTAATGTGCGGTGAATTGCGCTTGAATGTCAACGTTGATGCTTTGTTGAATGAATGGTTTGTATTTTGGGACCGAACATGTAATATTTTTAAAAGATACACTTCTCACTTTACACTTACCTAAAACAAAATTGTGATTATATAAAATTAGTCTAATTAAACATTGCGTTAGCCTTTTTGTGCTTACATTCACAATTTTTAATTTATATTATACTAGTAATCACCTAGTGCTCGAAATTTGACCATAGTTCATGAAATTTTAAAAATTGTATACTAGGCTATTTGTAATTTACCTGTTTAAGTGTTGACATTAGATTAAGAGTAATAAAATAAATAAGCTTGTTGTTTTTGCCCAAATTTGGTCATTTTTGAACGCCGTCCAATTACGTTCGAGCTGTCACCTCACCTGATGGTATGTAGGTGAGGTAAACGTTGAGGTGGGGCGGCCTTGTGCGGCTTGCAGTGGCTCGACGCGTGGGAGAAAAAAAAGAGTAGCTCGACGGCGGCTGGGCAGTTAATTAGTGTTTTTTTCGATGCCCGCCGCTGAGGTTGCGCGAGACCGGGTTTTTTGCATACCTTAAGCAAAAGCGCAAAGTATGTTCTACTATCGCCTAAAAATTAAGATTCCAACATTTTATCGAATAAAATCGTATCTAGCAATCATATTATACATACAAATGATATAAAAAGCACGTTAAAAAGATAAATGATTGTTGAACTTGTAAATAATTTTTTTAAATCGATTAATTGCTATTTTGAAATAAAAAAAGGGTTTTAGTGGCTTATGGTGTGGATTTTATCATGTCCCTGTGGCTTGTAAACACGATAACTTTTGAAAATATCAATTGTTTAACTCAAACTATTTTTTAATCTCTTCATCAATCATGTGGAAAGCCACTGAATGGAAATGGCAGTGTAATTTTGTTTTGTTTAGCTATAATTAATTTTTTTCGGCTCCAAAATGGCGAAATTTTCTTTGATTTGATTGCCTCGTATATAAATTATTTCTGTAAATGGGGAGCTACAGCCACAGAGTAGTTTAGTTCGGCTTCAGTCGCCGTCGTGAGTGGACATTGTTTTGGTTGTTTGCAGCGGCTCAAAAAGATCGCTGTACAAATACACAATATTCGAATAACCAAATCTCTTAAATACTTGATTATGATAATAATAAAACATTTTTTTATTACAATATTTAAAAACACTGAATAAATACTAAAAGTAAGTATAGTATGTGCCATATCGATTGAGAAAAACGGACAATGACCTCAGATATGAGCCGAGTGTCAAAAGGCGTAACTTACAAAATCTCAATTTAGATGTGATAACAATATTTAAATATTGATATTATTCCCACTTCTAGGTCAGCACATATGTTTTGTTTTTTTGTTTCTTAAATAATATTGTCTGTGGTTCCTATAAACATAGTAAAATCTTACGGTACATCGCGAAAAATGTGTTATATTTTATATTTCAATTTATGGTAAGTAACGCAGCAATTCATTTAATAACAGTTTCATATTAAAAAAATATTTGAAGCAATATAATCACCATATTGAGCTTTTGCAAATTCATCCCTTTAAAATAAACAAAACGCGCGTTACGTCAGTTCGTTTTAAAAGAAACGTGACAATGGCAGCCAGAGATGCGTCACCTTTTTTGGGCCGGTCCGCCATTTTGTTTTCATTCGTGTTCGGATAGCGCTTGCGTGTGTACGTCTCGGGTAATTCATAGCATTCATTGCATTGTTTTAGTTGAGTTTTTACTGTTAAATTTGTTATATCGTTAAGTTTTTGTTTTTTGAATCTGTTATATTAGTTTTACTGTGACGGTCGTTACTAAATCGACATGAGTTCAGGAGAATTTGGTGAAGGACCCGGTCCTTCAACATCAAGTGGAAAGAGACGTCGCCGACCCATAATAAACGTAGCAGGTACGTACAAATAGGTACAAATGCGACGACGTAGCCTTTCTATTTCTTAAAGCGCTCTTTTTATGTGACCATGTGGTATTTATTTTCTAAAACAATATGTATTTATGTGATGTAGTACTATGGTAGTATATTTTTGTCATTTATTTACAGGCCCATCTTCTGGAGCACCTTTAACGTCACCAGTAAAAAAGAGAAAACCTACCACTTTGTCGGTCGGGGAACAAGAGATTATCATTAATGTATACAAATATGTCAAAAACACCTGGCCCGAAGACGTGTATCCTTCAAACGTTAATATGGTAGAAAAGGTTTCGGAGATCTCAGGAGTCAGCAAGAGCACTATATATCGCGTATTAAGCGTGTATAGAGATTCCCATAAAATACCAGAAAAGGGAATAATTAATAAAAGAAAAAAGTCTGTAATTGACAAGTTGGACGATTTTGATAAATCGGCTATAAGAGCGAAAGTGCATCAGTTCTTTCTTGCAGGAGAATTACCGACTTTAGACAAAATTTTGCTCAGTATAAATCAAGATGACCAGTTGCCAAACTTGAGCAAAACTTCCCTGCGACGTGTGTTGCGCCATTTAAAATTCAAATATATAAAGAGAAACAGAAAAAGTGGTCTAATAGATCGCCCAGAGATAGTTCTGTGGCGTACCAGATATTTGAGAGAAATACAAATATTAAGAAACGAGGGACGTAACATTTTTTACCTTGACGAAACATGGATTAACGCAGGTCATACTATGGGAAAGGTATGGGAAGACACCACAATTGAATCTTCTCGTCAATCACGGTTAGAAGGCTACTCTACTGGCGCGAAAGCCCCTTCGGGTAAAGGAAAGCGATTAATAGTTGTACACGCTGGCAATGAAAATGGCTTTTTGGAGGGATGTGATTGGGTATTTGAATCATCATCTACTGGTGACTACCATGAGAGTATGGACGCTCTCCATTTCGAGGACTGGTTTAGAAAAGTAATAGAAAAACTGCAAAGCGGCGATGTCATAGTTATGGATAACGCTAGTTACCACTCCAGACGTTTAGAAAAAACCCCAACAATGTCTTGGCGGAAACAAAATATGCAGGAATGGCTAGAATCTAAACAGATCGCATACGTGCCCTCGGACACAAAGACCCACTTAATGGAAAAAATAAAGGCAGTTAAAGATAACTATCGAAGTTACGTCACCGACGAGATGGCAAAAGAAAAAAGCATCACAGTGGTAAGGTTACCTCCTTATCACTGTGAGCTTAACCCCATTGAACTTGTGTGGGCAGATGTGAAAGGGTACGTTGCACGAAAAAATACAACTTTCAAGTTAAAAGATGTTAAAAATTTACTTAAAGATGGTTTAACTCAAATCACGCCAGATAAATGGAAAAACTGTGTTCAGCATGTCCTTAAGGTTGAACAAAAAATGCGTGGCATGGATGATAGAATTGACCAAACTGCAGATCGCTTTATAATTAATGTTACAGATAGTTCATCAAGTGAAGATACGAGTGATGATTGCACCGAATAAAAATAAAGTTCTTATATAATATTAAAAATAAAGTTTTATCTTTTGCATAAGTACGTACTTATTCGGTGTCGTTATCACTCGAATCTTTATATGTGTTATAAATTAATGTTTTTTGTTGTTAAATGAATAAAGTACTTTATAACAATAGATGATTTTTCTTCTACAGCGATCTTTCACATAACTTTTTAATAATAGTTAATAAATATATATTATATCAATCATTATAAATAAAGAAAGTACTACATATAAAATGTGCCTATATATTGAAGGTTTGTAACCCCTGGTTAAACGACCGAAAGGTCATTGTCCGTTTTTCTCAATCGATTTGGCACATACTATAGTATATTTTTTTGTCATGGGTGACATTTTCATGGTTTTTGAGGGTGTTGAAACCGATAGGGTTGTCGAAATGTAAATCCAAGATGGCGGCCGCAATAGGTATCAATTTTTTCATCATGGGTGTCATTTTCATGGTTTTCGAGGGTGTTGAAGCCGATAGTGCTGTCGAAATGTAAATCCAAGGTGACGGCTGCAATAGGTATAAATTTGTCCACCATCATGGGTGTCATTTTCATGGTTTTCGAGGGTGTTGAATCCGATAGTGCTGTCGAAATGTAAATCCAAGATGGCGGCTGAATTAAATACCAATTTTTTCATCATGGGTGTCATTTTCATGGTTTTCGAAGGTGTTGAAGCCGATATTGCAGTCGAAATGTAAATCCAAGATGGCGGCTGCAAAATATATCAATTTTTTTATCTTGGGTGTCATTTTTATGGTTTTGAGGGGTGCTGATGCCGATGGTGCTGTCGAAATGTAAATCCAAGATGGCGGCTGAAGTAGGTACCAATTTTTTCATCATGGGTGTCATTTTCATGGTTTTCGAGGGTGTTAAAGCCGATAGTGCTATCGAAATGTGAATCCAAAATGGCGGCAGCAATAGATATAATTTTTTTCATCTTGGGTGTCATTTTCATCGTTTTCGAGGGTGTTGAATCCGATAGTGCTGTCCAAATGTAAATCCAAGATGGCGGTTGAAGTAGGTACCAATTTTTGCATCTTGAGTGTCATTTTCATGATTTTCGGGGGTGCTGATGTCGATGGTGCTGTCGAAATGTAAATCCAAGATGGCGGCTGCAATAGGTATCAATTTTTTCATCATGGGTGTCATTTTCATGGTTTTCGAGGGTGTTGAAGCCGATAGTGCTGTCGAAATGTAAATCCAAGATGGCGGCTGCAAAATATATCAATTTTTTCATCTTGGGTGTCATTTTTATTGTTTTCGAGGGTGTTGAAGCCGATTGTGCTGTTGAAATGTAAATCCAAGATGGCGGCTGAAGTAGGTACCAATTTTTTATCATTGGTGTTATTTTAATGGTTTTCGAGGGTGTTGAAGCCGATAGTGCTATCGAAATGTAGATCCAAGATGGCGCCTGCAATGGATATAAATTTTTTCATCATTGGTATCATTTTTATGGTTTTCGGGCGTGCTGATGCCGATAGTGCTGTCGAAATATAAATCCGAGGTGGTGGCTGCAATAGATATCAACTGTTTCATCTTGGGTATCATTTTCATGGTTTTCGAGGGTGTTGAATCCGATAATGCTGTCGAAATGTATATCCAAGATAGCGGCTGAAGTAGGTAGCAACTTTTTCATCTCGGGTATCATTTTCAAGCTTTTCGAGATTGTTGAAGCTGAAAGTGCTGTCGAAATGTAAATCCAAGATGGCGGCTGCAATAAGTATCAATTTTTTTATCATGGGTGTCATTTTCATGGTTTTCGAGGGTGTTGAATCCGATAGTCCTGTTGAAATGTAAGTACAAGATGGCGGCTGAAGTAGGTACCAAATTTTTATCTTGGGTATCATTTTCAAACTTTTCGAGGGTGTTAAAGCTGATAGTGCTGTCGAAATGTAAATCCAAGATGGCGGCTGCAATAGGTATCTATTTTTTATAATGGGTGTCATTTTCATGGTTTTCGAGGGTGTTGAAGCCGATTGTGCTGTCGAAATGTATATAAACTACTTTTAAAATCCATATAATCATGTTATACGTAATTATTTAAATGCGCTTAAGGTAGCCCAATTGGATTTACCAATATCTTTAAACGACACAGGCTTGTGTATCATGTCATCTAGATTCACTTTGTATTTAAAAAAAATAGTTAAAATTTATATGGAATATAAATAATGAAAAGAATCATTAAAATCAAGTGCAAAACTGACGAAGTTAAAGATTAAACAGATACAAAATAAACATACGTACGAATTATAAATCTCCTCCTTTTTTGGGCTCGTTTATAAGAAGTTAAATTCGATGCAGTTTTAGAGGAGGGAACGAGGGATTACGGATGAGGATTTTTCATCATTCTGAGTTATCTCTCTCGATGTTTATCACAATCATTTTGGCCCAACGGGATAGCATAAAACCGTTTAGAAATAAAACCTATTATTTAAATTCAGAACAATAACTAATATCCTAATATTGATTAATTTTAATTAGAAAGGTAATTTTTATAATTTAAATAAAGGCGACAAATAACTACATAGTCCACAATTTAGTAGATAAATGCTATGCCATGTAGCAACTATTTGTATCTTTGATGAAGATTTAAAATAAAGACTGATATTTCATATCACGATATGACTATTGTGTCACGACACAACTCTTTTTTTCCGCTAAATGGTGTCTTCCCTGGTGTGTTTGATCAGTAAATAAATCCTGAATAATTGCATCTGTGACGTAATCCATCTTAGCCCTCAGAGGTGACAACGCATCTGTAAAGGTTCTTGTTTGGAGTTGGCTTCATGGGCTGCAATAACCACATGACATAAAGTGGGCTTAAATTCGTTTGTCACTTTAGTTTTTTAACCCAACATAATAATATATTACATTATCAGAATCATATCAATCAAATCATAACGTATAATAATACCGTATAATGTTATCCAGCAAGATTTAAAAATTGATCTTTTCACAAACTACAAATCGTATCTTATAATAGTATCCAGCAAGATTTTCAAATTTATCATTTCCTACACAAAAATAAAAACAACTTGCAACAATGTTAACTCCAATTTTCATTTTCATAAGCAGCGAGATTATTGCTTGGATGCAGAATGCAACAAAATATACAAATATTAAATAATACTTTTTCCTGGTTCCTAATTTCAACGTAACTGTGACTTCTATAATACTTTATTAAGGACGTGTATACGTTCCAAGAGCTAAAACAATACTTTTCAAACTTGTTAGTTGCCATCAACCGCTTATTTTAAACAAATGTCAATTACTCATAATAACTAACTTGGTTCTTTAGAAATAAAATGCTCATGATCCAATTATAATATGGGAACCGAAGAAGGAATCAAACAAAAGAAAATTGACTTTTGCAAATGGTACTACGAAGTTCAGGGCCAATTAAAAACTGTTCAAAATATGTGTATATTTGCTTGTCGATGGGTGACGGTAAAATTAAATTTGAATTCATAAAAAGAAACGACCAGTTCGTGAAAGAAAACGTGGTGGGAATTTTAGTAAAATCCTACATAACTGCTTATCCTCAGAGCTAGTTGATACGCGAGATATATGAATAGTCAGACCACAGACAGAATAGACAGTAAATATATATGGGACCACAAGTGAAGCACCAGCTTTCAAATAAAAAATAATCAACGAAATCGGTTTACCCAGTAAAAAGCTATGAGGTAACACACATTAAATACAGTCGAATTGAGTACCGGCTCCATTTTGAAGTCGGTAGAAAAAAGAAAAAAGAAGTATGCGAGAGTACGTATCAAAAAGTTGAGCATGATTTTAGCTTCACTTAAAATGTACTCAGCGCTCCGTCCGTGGTCTGACCAAGTATCAAGTTTAGTTAGATATAATATATAAAATATGGCGAGAAAACTGTTTCAATGTGTGCATGCGTAAGTCGGCTTGCAATTCGAAAATTCAAATTCGAGCACGTCTAATATGTAACTACATCCTGAACATTGAAGCGAAACTATACTACTACTACTAGGTATAGAATATATAGAATATTTTTCACTTGCACACCTTCTACATTACTCGCTCAAGTGCAAGTTATCCCCACATCACCAGAGCTCCGCATGAATAAAAGCCAGATTTTAGCCAGTAATTGTAGCTAGCGGCCTTCTGTGCCGATAGCCATTGAGATCCTTTAATATGATATTTATTTAAGAGTGCGATCCCCATGCTATCTGCACGCTCCAAGAGCTCTGACGTTTCAAGGATCTATCTACAAAAGGACTCCTCCTTTTCTAAACTTAAGAGTATTGTACTTAATGTAATATTTATAAGTACTTTACAATACTTTAACCTGCTGTTTCCGACACCAATTTCTTTACGTTTCTACCGTACTATATACCATCATCATCTTCATCATTACAGCCCTTCATAAGTCTACTGCTGAACATTGGGCTCCTCCAAGGAATGCCACAAAGCACAGTCCTGAGCCACTTGCATCCATATATTCGTAAGTAAGGATTAGTAAGCTGAAGTGGTAATGGGCCGGCCATATAGCTCGAAGAACCGATAACCGATGGGGAAGAAAGGTTCTCGAGTGGCAGTTTCGTACCGGCAGGCGAAGTGTAGGGCGTCCCCCCACTAGATGGAGTGACAACTTATATATCATGTTGTATTATAATTGTTAGCTACGTTTGAGCAGAGCTATGGTAGATATTGAATACATGCTATGAAATTTTCCCACAAATCCACCCACCGATTAAGATGCCGAGTCCCCACCAGCACCAGTAAAATTGTAAATTTAATTATTTGTCGTGATGATATTTATATTTATGCTAAATAAAAGTGCCAAGTAAACATTAATTGACGAAAATGAGATATTCCGTTTTTATTTTTTAGCGGCTAAAACCTAAAGAACGGTCAAACCTAGGTTTGACCAAGTATAATTACATTCTATTCTATTACTTCACGGTTCGTACTGGGTATGGTTGGCAAGTACTATCAGCGAAACCAATCAATTTTCAGAACATGGAGTAAAGTCCAAAACGGTGACAAATATAGTATATAAATTGCACAAGGACAAACATCCAGAGCTGGAACAATTATTTGTGGGCCATACATATACTTGTTCAGTGTTGAATTCGAACCCGCTACCCTTAGCGCTGCAATTCATTTACTTGGTCACTGCGCAACGAAGCCATCATAGTTTAATCTTTGTAAGTTGTCTGATACAAGGGTTTACCTATTCATCTTCTGAAAATAATGATGAAATTCATAAAAAATCTCACAGAAATCATATTATAGCACTGTTATTATATACAGGTCCTTGCGTTACCGTAATAAGTCCCAATATTCTTTTTTTCTTTTCATTCATACAAACTACTTATACTGCTAACTGTAAGATAACTTAGAGCTATAATAAATACAATGAATAATCAATCTTAATTTTTGATCTCCCTTCGTGAAATAAGAAACAGTCATTGGTTCCAAAACATGTTTACAACTCTATTTCGAAGTTAATACATAAAAACGAAGTAGAAGATAAGAAAGTTACTTGTGTTATACAAAATTTCTATACTGTGGATTAATCTGAGACTTTGATGCTACAGAATTATGATCACAGTATGTACAGTTGAGCACATTTTATCATATACAAATATTAGGAAAAATTTCGGTAGCATTTTCGGTAACAACTGCATTATAATAACACAAAATTGATCGAAATTTCTTGATTCATTTGCTGCTTATCGCATACATCAGGGTTACCTGTATATATTAACTCTATACATTATTAGTCTTCATTCCATCTTGTGCGTTGCCACTCAAGCACTACGAAATTTGATGACGTATATCACTGTGGTCAATCAATATTTAAATTTTCTTAGCCATTGTGCTACATCAGTTACTTTTAAGGAATAAGGGTGACAAATTAGTAAACAGTCCATCTGACGGTAAGTGGATGCTGTGGCCCGTCGACTTTATACATCTATCTTCGAAAAATAATCAAAATTCAGATTCCTTGTTACACCTGAGGCCTACCATGTAATTCCTGGATATCAATAAAGTCACATTTAGGTTCATATATTTTTTTATAGGATAAGGGTGACAAACGAGCACACAGTCCACCTGATAGTAAGTGGTTGCTGCGGCCCATAGACATCTACATCTATCCTCTATAACAAATCATAATGTAGATGCGTTGTCACCCGTGAGTACTAAGATAGAATGCCTCATTTCCGTGCCACAGGCCCATCCGTGCGACAGCAAAAGCTGCCGCGTGGCTCTACCACTGTTATATTCTAGTCATATTCGGATATTCTCGTAATGATTAAAGTTATTTTTATTACATAATACATTAAATTATTCAAAAGTGTTGAATAGGTTATCTTTACTACTTCGGGTAAAATAACCTACTCCCGTTGATGGAATATGCCTTTGTTGACACTCTTGGCAGTCAGACTGGGGAATGCAGTATAAGACATCTCGTACCTTAGACGCTGCTCGCGATCACCGGCTACGTTTTGTATAAACGACATAGTTATACTGCCATGTATCAGAAGCCATGTGTTCGTTAGCTATTTCGTTTGCCAGGGTCGCCTCTTATAATACCCACCCGATTAATTGGAGTGTTGGATTTTCCTACGCTTCCAATACATTCCTTACTAACTTTAACATTGTAATTTTAATGTACTAATCTCTATTCTCTTTCGTTTCATTTATGTGTGGTAGAGTCACGCTACAGACATATTATCTATAGCCATAATATGTCTACAGTGTGGGTCGGCCCAACCGAGTAAAGTCCATACTCTCATAGAATACCAATTTAATCAATTAATTAAAATATATATAGCAATTTAATTCTGATATGTTTCGTAGGGTGAGTGTTCCATCTTAATTCTAAGAGCCTAGAAATATATGGGAGATTGATTTAAATAGATTTTGTTACGCTTGGCAGGACAGTCAGCAATCGCAGTTGTGTAATTTTGAGTTATTATCAGGAAGATCCTGCTACCCATCTCTTGTCTCATTTTACACTGTCCCCTTCCATACACTATCAGTATGCTATGGGGTAATAAATTCTTTTACGTTGCTTTAAACTAAGAACTTGTATTCAAATACTTCTACATTAAATATCAATTTAAAAAGCAAAGAAAACGGGAATAACTGGTTTAAATATTCATCATTTAACAAATGTTGAAAATTAAAACCAGTTATTCTCGTGTGCTCCTTGGTGCTTCTGCCAATACGAAACGGAGTTTTTCGTTTTGTTAAACACTTTGATTCATTCGAGAGTACGCGTAGAAAACATTTTTATTTATTATATATGTTATCATTAAAGACTATCAAAAGTTCATGGCAGTACATAGGCCCCTATTATTAATTGCCTCATAGCCAAAAAACAACCAACCCCTATATTTACCATAGTGGCCACGCTTAGCAGGCGCGTTGGCAAAACAGGGGTAGGTAGGAGGAGAGGTAAACACGATAACTTTTGAAAATATCAAGTGTTTAACTCAATCTATTTTTTAATCTCTTCATCTATCGTGTTGAAAGGCATGGAATGTAAATGGCGATTTAATTTGATTTTGTTTCGTTATTATTAATTTTTTTCGGCTGCGAAATGTCTAAATTTTCGGTGTTTTAGCAGTCTTTAAGTAATTTATTTGACTAAATAGACTGCTTCACTTAGTCTGGCGTCAACCGCCGTCGTGGTTGGATACCGTATCGGTTGTTTGCAGTGGCTCAAAAATATCGCTGTGCAAATACAAAATATTCGAAAAACCAAATTTCATACATACTTGATTATGTATGAAATTTCTTATTATAAAAATTATTATTATAATAATCAGAGAATTTAAATACAATATTTTAAAAGCACAATAAATAATAGTAGTACGTACTAAAAGTAAGTAGCGTGGTATATATTTATACTTAAATACGCCTTGGACTTTATGGAGTGACTTGAATGATGTTATGATGATCATATTATGAGCACTTTTGGATTTTCCAAACTTTTTTTTAAATTGAAGTTTGACATAAAATTATCGGAAAGTTGTAACTATAATAAGGTTATTAGTGAAAACTAGTGTGTATTTAAACTACTTTCATAATATCCGTATAATCATGTTATACGTATTTTTTTAATGCGCATGGCCATTAGGGCATGCACAATTGGATTTACCAATAGTTTTTATTTTAGTTTTAGTGTTATAAGGAAGGCGCTGGTGTCAATATCTCAAATAATAATAATACATAGTAGAAGATGAAATTGGTATAGCTATAAATTATTAATGATTTACCTAAATAAAACATTTAACAAAGACAAATCAAATAATTTATTATAAACATTTTTTAGCCTATTGTACAGTTTAATTTTCAACTATCTAACTGACAACACTCCTATTGCTTTTCAAACCTTCTAATGTTTATCGTCACCATAAATCAGTTATTTAAATAACATATTTCTTTAACAAACTTTCATCTTAGACGTTCATTACAAAAACGTCAGTTTGTGATTGACTACGTGTACTTGATATAAAAATAAAAAATAAAATAAATAATTTATTTTTCTTCACAAAAATTAAATTAATTAGATAGTTGATTGGGGTCTCCATTTAAGCAAGTAATGCTTGTGTTTGGAAACCCCGCTCTTCCTTATCTAAACATACATTTTTATTTCTCAAAACCAAAAATGACAAACCAAATTACTCTATTTTAACAAACCAAAAATAACAAAAACTAATTTAATTTTAAAAATCAAAAATTTAAAGATTTAAAATTAAAAAGTACAAAAGTATATGTGTGCATGTTTGCAAGTGTGTGTGTGTGTGTGTGTGTGTGTGTGTGTGTGTGTGTGTGTGCGTGCGCGCGTGTGTGTGCGTGTGTGTGTGTGTGTGTGCGTGTGTGTGCGTGTGTGTGTGTGTGTGTGTTTGTGTAAGAGTGTGTGTATGTACGTTTGTGCACGTGCGTGTGAATGTGTGTATGTGTGTGTGTAGAGAAAGTATTATTATGTTATATATCGTAAAGAACAGTGAATTATGAAATGCGTTCCATTAGAGATTCAGTTTTGTCATATGTTTTCGACTGCACCCATTTTAGTATAAGGTTTTTACACTCCTTGTATGTTTTGTCATATATGTTTAATTCTCTATTTATTAAATTATATAGGAATGTAGAACGGGAGCTATATTGCCTACTAGCAAACACTGTTTTGAAACCAGAAGACACAGCCACAACATCTTTTCGCCGCTTTTCCAAGATGTATCGGTCAAAGGGCACGGATTTGTGTGCTTTGAGCGTTGTCATAGTAACGTATAATTGTCTAACTGAGAGTAGACCACTTATTTGATAAAGTTTTTCAGTGGAAAAACGTCTTTTTTTAAAATACATGACCTTAAGAAGGATTCGCTGAGCTCTTTCCAAGTTAAGAAATTGGGTCTTTGTAGCTCCACCCCACACCGGAATGCAATAAGTTATGATAGTTTGTGCAAGGGATATGTATATTTGGTTTAGAAGATATCTGGGAGAGTCCGACTGTTTAGTATTATCTGGTATTACGTGTCTTAGGGTTTTGAATATCCAAATCAATTTTCGAGTTCTACTGATGACATGCTCAAGGTGTGGGTACCACGATAGCCTCTGATCTACAATGACGCCGAGATATTTAGTGTGAGAGACTTTTTCAATTGATGAGCAGTCACAAGCTTTGTTTTTAGCATCCTCATTACATGCATGAACTTTAAGGAAAAAGTCAGTCTGTGGTTGCGAGTTGTTAGTAATGCTAAAACAAATAAAATTTGTTTTAGCTGTATTTAGAGTGAGAAGATTTTGTTGCAACCACAGAGCGACTCTAGCTAGACCACATTCAGCACTAGTCTTGACATCCTCCCAAGATTCACCAGCAAAAACCACAGCCGTGTCATCGGCGTACGACAGGATTTTAGCATTTGGTATGGTCATACTGCATAGGTCGTTGATATAAATTAAAAATAAGGTTGGTCCCAGAACGCTACCCTGTGGTACGCCATATGATGACACTCCCGCATTCTCACTAGTGAACCCAGGAAGCTTTACCTTTTGTTTTCTCTCTGACAGGTAGCTTTCGAAAAGAGCAAGCGGGGTCCCCCTTATTCCAACTTTTTCAAGCTTGTGCACAAGCATAGGGACAGAGATGGTATCGAATGCTTTCTTCAGATCAAGGAAAACTGACAAACATTTTTTACTGTGGTCGAGTTGTTCTGTTACAAATGCGCTTAATTCAAGAATTGCATCTTCTGTCGATCTTCCTTGTCTGAAGCCAAACTGTGTGGGTGCTAATATATCAAATTTATTTAAGTAGTTGAGTAATCTAATGTTAAGTAACTTTTCTAGAATTTTAGATATTGCTGGTAGAACGGAAATTGGTCTATAATTATTAATGTCATTTCTGTCCCCACCCTTGTGCACAGGCGTAATAATAGACTGTTTTAATGGTGCAGGGAATATTCCTGTATCAAAACATAGATTACTTAAATGGGAAATAATAGGAGCCAAGAAATTGACTGCCAATTTTAAGAAGTCATTGGGGATATTGTCCCAGCCTGGAGCGCTGTTTGATTTTAAGTTTAAAATTATATTTTTAACTTCGTCTATGTCCGTATATAGTAAAACAAAGGAGTGTAATGATACCGGATTGTTATCTACGGTTCTACTAAGGGTCTCTTTGACATTCTGGATTTTATTGGCAAGTTGGATTCCTATATTTAAGAAATAGCTATTTATGAAGTTTGCGGATTCGGCGGGTGATGATTTCAGATTGAGTAGTTCAATGTTAGTATTTCGTAATTTATTGGTGTAAGTAATATTTTTTATATTTTTCCATAACAATTTATTGTTATTTAAAGATTTAATAATATTTTCTCTATCATATTGTATTTTCATTCTTTTTATTAAATTGTTACAGTAATTCCTGTATCGTCTGTATGTAATGCGAAGAATGTCATTATGTGGGTCTTTTCGTAAGTTTTTCTGAAGGTTATTTCTGTTTCTTATACAGCGTAAGATTCCTGCAGATATCCACGGTTGTATTATTCTTTTACTGCATGGAATAGTAGCCACTGATGTATTTAGTTTAAGACTTTCGGTAATTTTATCTATGAATTTGTTAGTTACAGTCAATGGATCATTACAAAGTAATAATTCTGATAAGTTTTTAGTCTGTAGGTATTTTAAAGCATTTCCAAAATTTGTCATTTGTTTAGTTTTATTATCATTTAGCTGTTTTTTTAATTTAGAAATAGATAGGAGCGTAGTAGAGTGATCAGTAGTAGTAGTATGCATAACTGCGATTGATGCTTTATATTTAGATTTATTTATTTTTAGCATAAAGTGATCTAAGCAGTTTTGCTCTCCTGTAGGTAGAGTATGGCCGGCTAATATACCATAGTTTGCAAGCATGTCTAAGTAGTACATTCTGTTTTTGTATTCTTGTGATCGTTCCGTAGTTTGAGGCCTAATGTTTATATTAATATCACCTGCTATTATAATACTACTATGAGAAGGAAGTGACTCGAGATGAGACTCTAATGAATTTACAAAGTTTTCAGCATTTGGATACGATGGAGACCGATAAATGCATAATACGGTGTTATTTAGAACATCTACCTGGAGGCATGATGATTGCTGTAATGATACTTCTTTTACTTTGTGTTTCAGAGTTTTTTTTATATAGACAACCACACCGTCATTTTGATTCAATTGTCGTGTTGTGCAGTAGACTTCGTAATTGTTTAGTTGCGGGAGGGGTTTATTTTGATTTAGTCTACACTCTGTAAAAGTAATCATATCAATTTCAAATGATAAAGTTGATAGGGTTAGTATACAATCATTAAAGTTTTATATATACTAACAATGTTTTGAGCTACGATAGTGAAATCATTTTTATTAATACGTATGCGTCCCTCAAGATCACTTCCTTCGCATTCAACTGCATGTGCTATCTCAATTTTGTCTAATTCTTGTATAGAGTGAAGTGAGTCACCCATTCACGGAATATAAATGTAAGCTAGAGGTAAAGATATTATGTAGGTTTTGCTTAATTTTATATTTAAAGTCAATAAATTGTAATAAGGGTCATTAAATTGTGTAGATATTATTAATAAAAATATATTTGGGTATAGCTGGATTATTAACAGTTTAAATTCATGTGTATGTGAGAAACGAATGAGAAGTTTGTGTAACGTTGAGTATATGAAAATACTTTGTGTATGTTTTTGTGAGTGTGAGTGTACAATATGTATGAGTGTATGTAGGTGTGTGTGTAAAAGTGATGGATACATATGTAGAAAGTTGTCTAGAGTTTCAGTATTTACAAGTAGCAAAGCGAGCATAGTTATGTGAAACATAAATAAAACCCTAATAACACCAGACTTAAGATACAAAAAAATTTTTAGATGCAGTAACCCATAGCAATAGCCAAGGTAAAGTACGATCAATATTAAATACACGAATAGTCAGAATTGCTCTAGAAGTAACGTGTGTACCTGTTGTTCTGATTTGATCTGCACGATAGGGGACTGCTCAGCTTTACGCACATAAATTCTGCCATAGGATGTCCACACAAATTTGTACCCTTTAGATTTAGCTAGATCACGAGCCATGTAGTAGAGACGGGAAGCCTTTTGAGTTAAGTTCTCCGAAAGGAAAATCGGTGTGTCAGCGTGCGACTTTAGACCTATGTGCTTTGCACATAGTTTGGTTTTGTTTCTTATATTGAAGGATTTAGCCATTTTCAGAATATCAGTCTTGATCAAAACAGAGCCGGTTTCTACTACAATGGGGTTGCTCTTTTGATTAGGCTTTTTACTCCTCACTCTGTATATGTCTTTGATGTCAGACTTGTTAATTTTACAGTCAATAGTCTCAGAAAGCGTTACAACCATTTCTAATAGGTCTTGTTTTGTTTCAGACTCTTTTCTGGGCACACCCTTTATCTCAAAATTAGACTTACGTGACGCAATCTGTAGATCATCTAATTTATCCTCTAGTAATATTATATATTCCCTATCTTGTCTTGTTCGTTCCTCCAGCATGGTTATTTTTTGTTTCAGCTCCTCGTTTTGCGAAGTTACAAATGTCAGTGAAGTCTCTATATTTTTGTTTGTGTCTTGAATTTCTTTCATTGTTAAGTTTAGTTGCTGCTTTCTTCCATTTGCGAACTTACTAATGTAGTTACAAGTTGCCTCATCTCTATCTTGAAGGCTTCATACTGTTGCGGCAATGCCTGGACAGGTCTGCGTAGGCGATCAGACACAGTGTTTAGAGGCGATTCATTTTCATCTGTCAGGCATATTGACATCTCTGGGTCCGACAGTACTCTATTAAATGTTGAATTCATTATAGAAGCGTGCACTAAAGCAAAGCAAAGTACTAGGCAAGCAGAAAGCGACGGGGGTGGGATCTAGTCGCAGATTGGCTAAAGCGTAGTATGTGTAAGCGGCTAGGCGTAGATTAACGTAGCCAATCAGCGGCAACGTGGGTGGAGTCGGCGCTGTATAGTTAGTTACCTTCTTTATATGGCGTCACAACAATGATGTTTAGTGGAGGATTTCTATAACTCCTGTTCACTTATGCACTCCTAATTTTGAATTCTGATTTAAATTACAAAATTTTATATTTTAATTTGGAAAATCAACTGGCACAGAATAATTAACGTCCACACCGTACGGCGGTCCGGGGGGAAGAGGAATGATATGTGACGAATAAAGTTACAATTTATTGCCTTGATGAAATAAAGACATTTTAATTGTATTAATTTCGTTAATACTGTAAAATACGCATGAAAATGGACTTTCCTACAATAATAGATTGAAGTTTATCCATTTAGCCAGTCAATCACCGAAGTGTCACCCATATTAAACATACGGGCGGTTAATCCTTTATACATTAATTATTAAATAAGACCCTTGGATTCATTCTCTGGAAAACACTTGTTACGTATTCAAATTTTAACACAATCTTCAATATCATTACAGCACTCACAAGTCCATATCTAAACTAAAGTTTCCCCAAAAAAAAAGACTGTTCCTGCATCTATCGACTTCCTGCTTATCTTATGACTTATGGCTGTCACTAAATTCTGATTAACGGTAAGAGGTTGCCAATGCAAAATCTTTTTGCCATCGGTTGTCAGTTTTTCAAGCTACACGGCCAGCTGAATTGCCATTTCGGCTTACCGATCCTTATATTACTGTGGATATCTTCACTGTGTTTGTTTCTGCTATAGATTGTATAATGCAGTGATAACGTACATGCTTCCCATTATTATATAATAAAATTATACTCATTTATTTAAAGTCCATATACTTATTTATTTCATACTTATTCATGTCTTAGGCATTCCAAATTTTTAATGGTTGCTAACGATAAAAAAAGTTTGCTGTAGTAAAAGAACAATTGAACATTGCATACTTATTCAAAATTTCTTAAAAAACTTGGCAAAATATTTATTACATTAATAGAATAAGCATCAATGCGGAGAAGCGTAACTAAATAAACGTAAAAAAACTGGTATTAATCCAGTACGCAATAAATAATAACCCTCTACAAAAATCTTGTAGAGTTAGGGATTTATGAGTAATTTTGGATTCCAAGTTCACTATCGTGGACCATATAAACTACATAACAGAAAGAGCGTATAAAATGCTAGATTTTGTATTGAGAGTGTGCATGCCTTTCAGTAGCATTAAGTTCATAAATGCCTTATATAAAATAAGCTTTTAGACAGTCGTAGAGCCACGCGGCAGCTTTTGCTGTCGCACGGATGGGCCGTCTCGAACCGGGGTGGTACCACGACCTCACAGAACACCAGCGTGAAGTAGAGGTATACCTCTGCATTTCGCTTGGTGAGTGCAGGTGTCCAGAGGCCCGTTTTACTGGAAATGAGGCATTCCATCTTAGTCCTCACGGGTGGCAACGCATCTGCATTTTGATTCGCAAACGAGGATAGATGTAGATGTCTATGTGCCGCAGCAACCACTTACCGTCAGGTGGACTGTGTGATCGTTTGTCACCTTTATCCTATAAAAAAACGCTCAATGGAATATGCGAGTTGTGTATTGTCTTCACTGTACGCTAAGCATACTGATGCCATTGAATCCATTTAGGGAAAATTCGTTAAATAGCTAAATTTTAAACTGTAGCAGGTTGAGTTACCTACGAAGATAGCTGTCGTTTTCACGGAATTATAGCAGTATGAAATAGGCGCGAGTTGCTTGATATGTTATATGGCTTAGATTTCTCACAGCTTTAATAGATTTTCTAGTATCGATGATATCGCTTAACGTCCCTTCAAAGCGCACTCCTCACACAGACGTTTATTCTATGTGCCGCTGTCTCGTACCTGTTATGCATCAAACAAAATTGTGTCTAGGATACTAAGTAAAGGTTGTATATTATTATTGTAATCATGCCGCAGTTTTCTAATAAACAAATAAAAAATGTTTGTTTTTCAAAAAAGGTACAGTTTTTTTGAAGAACTAAAGACCAATTTCTCTTTCGAGCCGCTTCTACCTGCTGTTTTCGAGAGTCATTACACAAGTCGTCTCGCACGTAGACTTATCAACTTCCAGCCCCCCGAACAAGTTAGTTTCTGAAAAGGTTTTAATACCATAGACCAACTATATACACTTCGGAAAATTAAAAAAAAATATTTATTGACATAAAAAAATGTAACAATATTTTTGAAGTCCCTGACTCCGGAGCTAGGTTAAAAAACCTGTGTTACGGGAGTCATTGCGATTTCCCTAATATAAATGAGAGCTAAACCATTTTATGTAAATAAAGTAATTTACGCAACTTCAATACAGCTCGTATTGAAGAAGCGATCGAGCGGAACCAAGGCTACAAAGTCTTTGCCAGAGATCTGTCTGCCAGAAAGAGCCAACTGTCAAAGCTGTAGACCAAGTGTGGCAGCATCGTTTCCGGGACACCTGAGATTTTAGGTGAGATTGAGAGGTTCTATGGGCAGCTGTACACGTCATCATTGGAGCCACACGTAAGTGTGAGTAACGATTCAAGAGCGAGTCTTATCCGACACTATTCCGAAGATATCCCGGACGTCAGTCTGAGCGAGATTAGAATGGCTCTCCAGCTCCTTAAATACGGCAAGTCCCCGGGCGAGGATGGAATTACAGCAGAGCTTTCGAAAGCGGGTGGAAAACCGGTACTTGAAGTCCTTCAGAAGCTCTTTAATTCCGTCTTCCATGGTGTCACTACTGCGGAGGCTTGGAGCAGAAGTTCGGTGGTCTTGTTTTTCAAGAAAAGCGACAACGCTCTCTTGAAGAACTAAAGACCGATTTTCCTTCTGAGCCGCGTCTACGTGCTGTTTTCGAGAGTCATTACGAATCGTCTTGCACGCAGACTTGACGACTTCCAGTCTCCCGAACAAGCTGGTTTCCGAAAAGGCTTTAGTACTATAGACCACAAACATACCCTGCGGCAGTTGTACCGAAGACAGAGGAGTATATTCTGCCACTTTGCCTTGCATATGTGAACTATGAGAAAGCCTTTGATTCCGTCAAAATTTGGGCGGTGCTGCAGACCCTTCAGCGGTGCCAAGTTGACTGTCGGTATATCGAAGTGCAGTAGTGTTTGTACAGTAAAGCTACGATGGATATCCGAGTACAGCATCAGAGTACTAAACCTATCCAACTGCAGAGAGGTGTAAGACAGGGTGACGTTATATTCCCGACACTCTTCACCGCTGTATATTTCACAAAAAAAAAAAAACAAATCCCACAACAGTGAAAAAAATTGTACACAAAGCAACATTTGTAATAATTTAGCTGATAAATGGATTTGTACACTTTGCCGCTAACGAACGGGCTTTGAGCACGTCGAGTCAGCAAGCTCGTTAACTTAACACCTATATTATTTCATTTAACATGATCCCAGGCGATGTAAATTGCCTAGTATATTTCATGATAATTGCTTTCAGTAAGTACAATGTCACATAATTTTCGATTTTACTACAATAATATTTACTTTTTACTATTTAATACTTTTATAAAAATGGAAATTGTGTGTACCAATACCACGATCATTTGTTTACGGATTATAACGTCAATTTCGTAAAATTTACTTTTAATAAAAGCTGTGACTAATGTCTAAACAAGTGGATCCATTCAAGATTTTTGCAATTATTTTCTTTGCATAGTTATATAATATATTCAAATAATTAATAAAAAGCTAGATAAATTTAGCTAAGCCATCGCTAAGAACGAAGCAAAAACGTGTAACAGAAAGTTGGGTGTTGGTAGAGTAACAGAATCCAACGTGCCAAATTCGTCCCTTGAATGTCGTAATTAACGACTTTGATAAATACCAGAAAGATCTCTCGGCTTCCGATAGATGTCGAATCTTTACAAGGGTCTGGTTTACACCAGTCAGTAAATATCCGGCAGTCGATGGGGAGCAACATCAAAGGTACGATACTTCTGCTACTGTGATCGTCAATTCGCCTGCCTTCGTGCTTGGCACCATATGATTCCTAGGCACAAAAGTTCCATCACCTTGTAAAAGTTTTGAATCTGTAGCAGCCAGGCTATTCAGCCCTAAACGGTAATAAATAATGTTACCCTGCTGCTACCATAACGCAGAAGGTGAAGGTCTGAAGAAAACATTTATTTCCCAATTACCCCCAGCTACTAAGATACTGCGGACTGCATATCGATGCGAGATAATTTGCCGTATATATTTAACGTTCTAATATAGAAACAATAAACAGCCGCAAATATCATCGGCGCCGCATCGTCTTCACACGCCGGCTATCTTCATGTATCCGTCGACCATTTTCGAGTCGTTTCTTCAACGCCGCAGCTTCGCTTCTTCTTGCTGTTCCGGAGATGTGTCCCACGCCGCCGTCACTCACCGATTACACGCGCGCGCCGGTCTGCACCGCTTTTATAGCCCCGTCCAGCAACGCAGCTACTAGAAGTTATCCATGAGTCTTACGCACGACATATAATAGTTGTACATAATATTTTATTGATTAATCTTTATTGGTCAAAATGTATGAATTTTAATTGGCTAAGTATATAAAAAGTATTAATATTGGTAAACTAAAGACGTAGCCGGGCATATAAATATAGGCAGGGTTAGCTGAATAAAATATATTCCATTCGCCTGCACATCAGAAAAATATGTAGTTTCATTTCTCAGCTACTAAACTGTGTGTTCTCTGTAAACAATAATCATCCCAAGAAAACGCCTTAGTTCTTCGATTGTTTTAGGTTTCGCATAATTGATGATTGCTCTGACCTTTTTAGTAGGCGGTTTGATTCCTTCCTTGCTGACGGTGAAACCAAGAAATTGAATTTATTGTTGTCCAAATATGCATTTCGAAGGGTTGATTGTGATTCCATTGTCTTCTAATCGCTGTAGCACGATGCGTAGATGGGTTTCGTGCGTTTTTTATCAGGGCTTGCATCAAGGAGATCATCAATGAATGCGAATCTTTGAAAGTTTTGACCAGTGTTCTTCAGTCCTGGGGTCATTCTTGGAAATTTGAATTATCCCATTGGATTAATTATTGCAGTCTTCTCTATCTCTTCATCGCATACTTTTAATTGTTGGTAAGCTGGGTTGAGATCGATGGCAAAGAATATAGTCTGACAGTCGATGAATGAAATTCTTGACTCGCGGCATTGGGTAGTGTTTAGGAGTGGTAACAGAATTCAGTTTACTGTTATCTCCACAAACTCGTAATTCTCCATTCTTCTTCGGTACAAAGTGAAGTGGTGATAACCAAGGGCTTTTGCTTGGACGGCATATTCCTTGCGCGATCATGTTTTCGAATTCCTTTCGAACTTGCCCGTATCGGTGTGGTGCGATTGGACGTGCACGGCAATGAAATGATGGTCTATTGGTTTCGATGAAATGCTCAACGTCGTGCTTCAGTGTTAATTTCATTGAAGTTATTCTTATGATTCCAGAAACTTCTTAAAGGATCTTGTAATATGATTGTTGAACATCTATGCTTCTTATTGTGGGCAGATTGGTTGCTTGGACGAAAGACTGAGATACACGATTGGTTTTCCCGTCGATGATTATTCTATTTTTTATGTCGACGAACAACTGGTGATGTTGAAGAAAATCAGCACCGATGATTGGTTTGCTGACTTTAGCGACGATAAATCTTTCTTTCAATGTTCGGCGTAGGTTTAAATCCATTTCCATTGTTTTTTGTCCATGTGTGGGAATCGCCGTATTGTTTGCTGCGTAGAGTTGAAAATCCAGTGGCTTCATCTTCTGTCTTTGTCTCGTCGGTAAAACTGAGATATTCGCTCCGGTGTCGATGAGGTAGGTAAGTTTGCTTTTTTTTATCGGTGACGAAAAGACGGCAGGACTTTTCTGTTACGCCGGATCCCATCGCATCAAGCGCATAAGTTAGTTTTCCGACTTCATATTTTCATTTTTGAATATACACGGTGTTGTGCATTTACTTGCCTCGGAACCGAAACGTCGATGATAGTAGCAGTAAGGGGATCTTGTTCTTAAGCTTGTTCGACTTCTACTTGCAGAGCGGTTGCGACGAAAAGGTGATCTTCGGTGTTGCTGATTGCGCTTGTTGTACTGTTGGTGGTAACAGGTTTGATACTGGGAAGCTTTGAGCGCGGCGACTTCGAATGAAAGCTTCCAAATTTCTGCGAGAAGAAACTGGGTATCACTGGCCTTGGTTGAAATGCCTTCGATCATCGGTATGTGTGAGCTACTGCTGTTTTCGATCATCTTGTCCGTCAGGAGTGCCAGTTCGTCGAGCTTCGTCTGCGTGCTGAATGTTTCACTCACTACTAGTACCGATCGAACATGTGGGTGTAGGTGGTTTACCCACATTTGCCGTAGCGTCGAATCTGGGACTTTATCTCGCGCCAAAGTACGCATTCTGCGTAGGAGTTGTGTGGGCTTCTGGTCTCTAAGTTCTATTTCTGATAGAAGTCTCGGTAGGTGGCGACTGTCGGATATTTTATATGCAGAGATCAGACGATCTTTCAGCAAATAATACTGGTCTGTTGCCGATGGGTTGTACAACAAGTCCGAAATTTGTTCGATGTCTTGTTTCTCAAGTTGGGCGATCAACAGCTGTGCTAGTTACCCTTGACTCTTCTTTAAATCATTCGCCGCGGCTTTAAAACTGACGAACCAAAGTCGGGGTTTACCTCTCCAAAACGGTACGTTGGTATTCTCAACGATAGAGATATACCAGCGATTTCTTGTTCCTTGGCCGGGTTTGATGTATATGCGTCGGATTTCTTTGCTTCTTGCTCCATAATGACGTCTTGATTGCACTGATTTTATGTACTGAAGTCTTCCTTGATATTTATTTGATATTTCTCTTGCAGGGATCTTCCTTCTCGGTTTTCGTAATGGGGTCACCAATGTAATAGTGGTGTATGGCTATTAACAGACTATTACAAATAGGAAATTTAGAGATAATTCATTGCATAACATTAACAGTAATGATCTTTTCCAGTACCAGCTCAACGCAATGTAATAAAATGTGAAGATAGAATGAATACTTTTAAAAAAAATGTCGACTGTCAATGTTAAGCATGGCAAGAGTGATATATGATGAGTCACATTATACTGACAGCGTGAAACCATTACCGGACCTATTTTTTGGAATGAATAAGAGTGAGCGTCATTTAATCTGACAGAGAAAAAGAAGCCCGTGTATATATTTTAGGAAAGCCATTTTTCCAAAAAATTAAGCATTGGTGTATTCTCAACATACACTTCTTATTATATTATGATATATCTATGATATATTAAGAAATGTTGAAGTAATTTTATTAATATGGAATGCTAGTATTGAATTATTAACGAAGAAAATTATTCATTTTAACTAAATAAAAAAAAGAAACTGAAACAGAAGATGGACAGCAGCATCTTCCTTATAACAGTCTCAAAAATAAAATGCTGCAGTTGCCAACCCGTAGAGGGAATATTTGTCAAACATAATAATAATAGTGTCCTCCAGACCGATTTTGGCCACGGCGGCCAATATCAACGGCGAAGAGCCATCTGCGCAGGACAGGATTATAGTGCCCAAGTGTATGCGCAAACACAGGTGCACTCTCTATTCCCTCACTCTCATAGCCCGATGGGACGGTAAACCGACACGACCGGAGAGAGATCAGGCGCAGGACCAACGGCTTTACGTGCTTTCCGAGGCACGGGGATGAAACACCGCCAACTTCCTGACTCCGGGCAGCTACTGAGAATAACTCCATTATTTTGTTTTAATGAATGTATTACAGGTCATCAAAAGTCTACTGCTGAACATGAGTTTGCCCCAGAGATTACCTTATAAGACAGGCGCGATGGCAGTCACAGCAAACGTCTGCTGCCAAATTTGTGTACTGATCTGTAGATTATATGCGCCGGATGTATGAGTGGCCCTGTCAATATAGGTAGCATAGGTAGAATACAGTTGGAATTTAATAAGTGAGGGCCCGACAAAACTCAGTCTACCTAGGATAAAGATAATTCCTCGGTTATGTATCCTCGCGAAAAATACCTATGGGCAATTTAAAAAAAACACAACGGTTAAAATTATGGTTACAGCATATTACTGAACTCTGAAATCCACTACTTAACATAAGTCTTCTTCATAGACTGCCTCGTAAAGGTGATATTTGTCAGAGTTTCCACGATTGGCAAGCTGATTTGCAACCACAGTTTTTATTTTTTATTTTAGTCGTTATTAGATTGACGCCGCTGCCCATCTCCTGATACGTTTCCCCCGTTGCCTCTTACAATATCCACAGTATGATAATGAGTAGTGATGTTTCTTACACCGTCACTACACGGTTAATAAATGAATTTAGTTTTTAAGTATTGTTAAAACAATAATGCGGCCAACGATTGTGGCTGTGATAATTCATTCTAAAATTTTAGGTAAAAGTTGACTTGTAACGAATCATACGAAATTATCTCAAATAATATTTCATTCACATAAATGTAATAAATAGGCACTGAAGCTATCTAATTTCTACGAGTCTAAACAATATAGTATGTACGAGTATATAAAAAAAGTTTATGTTGTGACATTTTCTTGTAAGGCAACTTCTGATTACATTATTAATTAAAGAAAGAGAAAGAAATAAATGTTTTTGTACATAAATAAAAAATACAGAATATTTTTACATATCTCCATTCATAAATATGCATAGTACATGCATACATATAAACGCAAAATAAAATCTATTTATGAGACAGAACGAGAGTCTGTACATTACATATTTGCCTTGCAGTGTCACTATGGGGTACACTAGGCAATGAATTTTATTTTATATGAATATTCATATTTGCGACCAAAATGTAAATAATATCATTGCTTACAACGTAATAAAAACGCAGTATAAAATCTATGTATGAGACAGAACGATTGACTGTACATTACATATTTAGGTTACTACCAAAATTTTTATAATATTATTGCATACAGAATATTAAAAACTCAACATAAATTCTACGTATGAGAGAAAACGAGAGTCTGTACATTTACTGGCCCTTTTTAATGGAAATGAGGCATTCCATCTTAGTCCTCACGGGTAACAACGCATCTACATTCTGATTTGTAATAGAGGATAGATGTAGATGTCTATGAGCCGCAGCAACCACTTACCATCAGGTGGACTGTGTGCTCGTTTGTCACCCTTACCCTATAAAAAAAAACATATTAGCCTTCAGTACCACGAGGGCGTACGAGGCATTGAATTTTATTTTATATGAATATCATGTTCTTCTTTATAACTAAAATGTGAAACATTTACTTTTTTAAAAAGTGCCTAACCGGAGATAGAAATTAAAGTGAAAAATAAGCCCTATAATTTCAAACTTAAACATTTTATGTACATATCTTATCAAAAATACTTAGAAGGAAAATAATGATGCTGCAAATAACTGCATTAAACTGTTATGTGGAGTACACAACTTAGAGTTTCGTATAAGAAGAGCATCACATCTATCAGAGTTAACAATTGATTATAAAGAAAGCTCTTACATAAACCCAAGTGACTTTTTATTTGATGAAGAATTTTGTCCTCAATATCAAAGAATTTTCATAAATCTTAAACAAACATATAGAAACCTACAAACTATTGGGACCTGTCTCGATCAGTAGCAACTCACTAGGCATGCAATTGCCTCCAGTAGTTGTTCTAGAACCAGCAGAAGAGATATTGTGAAGTAGTTTGTGGCAGGCGCCGAGCCCAGACTTCAAAGAAGAAATTATAGAGGTAAATACAGCTATAGAGATAATCAAAATCATCTGACCTTATTTTATTCCAAATGGTCTATAATATTAAATATATAAAAATGTCTTATAGTGAGACTCGAGACCAGTTCATTAGAACATGAGACGAGCATATCCTCCGACATATTTTGAGTTCAGTAGCTTAGAAAAGCTTATTATAAAATATTGGATTTAATACAGTCGTAGAACTAACTTAAACAAAACCAGTCTTAATTTTGTTTTTACTAACTGGTATTTTATATAAAGAGTTAATTTTGTTGGTTTATAAAGTTAATTGGGTTAAATTGTAAATAAAAGAAATAAATACCCTCAAATAAATATAAAAATTACTTGGTCTTAACTTGTAAAATTATATCATTTTCATACCTGAAGTGATACACAAATAATGCACATCAACAAAACTCAATCATTTAATTATAATCCAGCACAAATTATAGAAAAATGTTATAGAAAATTTGTTAATTTAATAGACAAATTAATATCTGCTTGTCCAGCTATAGCTTGTGTGTAAATGTATACAAAACATTTGGAATTTTACTATTTGCTTTCTCTTGAAAATAAAAATATTAATTTAGAATCTAAATTAACACTTAAAAATCATATTCTGATTTCAAGTAATCCAAATACAGGGGTTGCTTATAAAATGAAAATCCGTTCAGTTCATTGTGGAAGTGATATAGTTTTTTGGTCAAAAAACTACATGGGTGTTAAGAAAAGACATTAAATATTGAACATATTATAATATAATTAATAGCACAATATTTTTTATAAATATAGGTGGGTACTACTTTTATTTTTACTTTGAATTATAATGTTTTGCTAAAATCACCGTAGGTAGCTGAACATTGTTATAACACTACAGCTATATCACACATAAACCATTTGCATGTATATAATAACCAAATCAAGTGACATAGCTTGTAAATTGATCTTCTACAGGAAAAAAAATGTGAGGCTATGAGGGAGGTATTTATGTAAGTGATAGAGCCATGCTGCAGCTATATTAGTATAGTTTTAGTACGAATAAGTCGGCTCGACCGGGGAAGGACCCCACTCTCACAGAATACCAGCGTAAAATAACAGCTTAACACTGCTGTGTTTCGTATGGTAGGTATAGAGAACTGGAAACCCTTTTTACTGGAAAAAAGGCATTCCATCTTAGTGCTCACGGATGAAAACACATCCGCATTTCGAAGCGCTAACGAGAATAGATGTAGATGTCTATGGGCCACAGCAACCACTTACTATCATATGGATTGTGTGCTCGTTTGTCACCTTATCTTATAAAAAAAATGTAAAGCACTGAAGTAATAACTAAGCACTTGTCAGTATTATACCATATGTCTCTTGTCTAATATCGTGTTGGGATCAATTGAAAAAGAAAAATATTTACTTATTTTTCTTCATTTTATGATTTGGGATCATATTGTGATGTTTAGCAGTTCTGTTCTGGTGTTTATAGGATCAAGAAAAAAGCTAAAATACAATCAAAGCCGAAGTCCAACACAAGTAGGTTTACCGCTAATTATAGGTACCATCCTATAGAGCAAAATATGCGTTTTTATCACATGTATGTGACTGAAAGTATATGAAATAAAGTACATTTTGTGTTTTATTTGCAAAAAAAAGCCTAAATCCCTGCAATAAGTCAGACAGCTAGATAAGTAAAGTTTCTTAATAGGAGAATACATTAATTTTTACTGTCATAGCACCAGGCATTAATTCCCTTTCATCTTAAAAGAAGTGGTGTTAGTATTGAAAATTTTAGAAAGACAATAAATTGGTTTGCACTGGCAGCAGAAATGGGTAAGAGGATTGCACCTATATATATATAGGATTATAATTATGTGAAGTCAAATAAACGAGACTAAAGACTGCAAATGTGCTGTGGATGCTATTTTAATAAACAGATAATAAAAGTAAAAATAATTTAATTTTGAGCTCAAAAGTCTGCTCTAAAACTTAAACAAGAACACTGAATAAATTACAGTTTAGTACAATGAAGAAATTAATATGTGTACACAAGAATGCCATATTGCAATATGCTATTTTAAAATCTAAAAAAAAAATATTTTTAAAACTATGTGGCCAAAATTTAATCAAAAACTTTAAAAATTGAACAACAAAGAAAGTTATTTTTCCGTTTTATTGCATTTCAATACTTTCTGTCAATACCGCAATACGTATGGGATATAACTGCATTGAGAGAATGCTTCCTCAAGCATCTATTTTTTTGAAGAACTACTGTGTAAATGACTAAATATGCAACTCGTTTTTAAGTACTTTATATTTTTATATCAACACAAATATATATGTATGGCATGTGTTCTGCTTAATATGTTTATTTAATAACTTAAAACACAGTATAAAAGCGTGTCAGATTGGTAAAAATACATAATAATAATAGTAGGACATAAACCATTTTAACGTGTTATACTTTTCTTAACTCATAAATTTATCAAAGAAAACCGTCTCTTCTCAAACTGTTCGATCATACTCCTAATGTCATGGCTGTTAGACGGTAAATGAATGGCTTCAGTAGATTTGACAGCGTACAAGCAACTGAACAGAAAGATCTCCAAATACATGCGGCGGGACTTACGTAACTTCAATACAGATCGTATTGAAGAAGCGAATGAGCGGAACTAGGGCTCCAAAGTCTTTGCTAGAGATCTGTCTGCCAGAAAGAGCCAACTGTCAAAGCTAAAGACTGAGTGTGGCAGCGTCGTTTCAAGGACACCTGAGAATTTGAGTGAGATTGAGAGGTTCTATGAGCAGATGTACACATCATCGTTGGAGCTACACGCAAGTGTGAGTAATGATCCAACATCAGAGGCGTAGAGCAGAAGTGTGATGGTCTCGTTTTACAAGAAAGGTGAAAACGCTCTCTTGAAGAACAACAGACCGATTTTCTTTCTGAGACGTGTCTACGTGCTGTTTTCGAGAGTCATAACGAAACGTCTCCCACGCAGACTCGACGACATCTAGTCTCCCGAACAAGCTGGTTTCTAAAAAGCCTTTAGTACCATAGACCAAATACATGCCCTTCAGCAAACTGTACAGAATTCCGAGGAGTACAAATTGCAACTATTTTTAGCGTATCTGGACTATAAGAAAGCCCTTGATTCCGTCGAAAGTTTTGCGGTGCTGCAGTTCTTTCATCGGTACCAAATTGACTGTTGGTATATCAAAATGCTGAAGCGTTTGTACAATAGGACTACTATAACTATCCGAGTACAGACCCAAGAGTAAAAAATCTATCCAAATGCAGAGAGGTGTAAGACTGGGTGACATTATATCTCCGAAACTCTTCACCGCTGCATTGGAAAACGTTTTAAAAGATACTGGA
The DNA here is from genome assembly GCA_033319125.1 of Parnassius glacialis. Lineage (NCBI taxonomy): Eukaryota > Metazoa > Arthropoda > Insecta > Lepidoptera > Papilionidae > Parnassius > Parnassius glacialis. Next base: position 57,412,023 of record JAVANC010000001.1, on the reverse strand, counting down.
CTGAAAAGGATACAGTATTAATATCAACGGCAAGTACATCACTCACCTTCGATTTGCTGACGATATAGTCCTTATGGTAGAATCGCTAGAGGATCTAAGCACTATGCTCAATGACCTCAATAGTGCCTCCCAACGGATAGGTCTTAAGATGAACATCGACAAAACGATCATGTATAACGTCCATGTCACACCTATGTCGCTGGTTGTTGGGAGCACTTAGCTCGGAGTTGTTGATAAGTATGTTTACCTGGGACAGATAGCCCGACTAGGTAAGTCTAACTTTGACCAAAACGTCAATCGACTGATTCGACTCAGCTGGGCAGCGTTCCGGAAATTAAGGCACATCTTTTCGTCAGGTATACTTCAAAATTAATAAGGAGACTTTACAACCAGTGCGTGTTGCCAGTGATGACCTATTGAACTGAGACGTGGTCCTTCACTGCTGGCCGTATGTGGAAGCTCAAGGTCGCTCAGCGTTTTTTGCAGGGGGCTATGCTCGGGGTTTCTCTGCCTGATATACTAAGAAATGAGGTTATCCGCAGTAAAACCAGAGTGACTGACATAGCCCAACAGATTAGTAAGCTGAAATAGCAATGGTTCGGGCTTATAGCTCGAAGAACCGATAACTGATAGCGAAAAAGTTTCTTGAGTGGCGACCTCGTACCGGCAGATGAAGTGTAGGGGTGTTTCAAAGTTTTGTTGCATGAAATCGTATCGTACAACTATATTTAACATATAAATGATATAAAAAGCACTTTGTCAGAAAGATAAATTATTGATAAACTTATTAAAATTGGTTTTTGTGGCTTATGGTGTAAAGAAAAATGGCAGAAATTTTACATAAAATTAGTTGAGAAGGAATGGTAGCGTCTATATAATAAAATATCTTAAATTGTTTAACGTCAGTCCCTGAATAACTTTGTCAAAGAATTTTATCCTGAGAAGGCGTCAAAAAAAGATATTAAGATTTGAACATTTTCAGGTTATCTAATGTCACTTGGAAAAAGTCATGCTTCCTGTGGTTGTTTGATGTTAGCTTAATTCATTCTCAACATAATGTACCTACCTACATAATTGAGTTTTTAGATTTTTGTATACTATTATATATTTCAATACTCATCATCATTCTCTAAACCATTTCCCATTATCTGGGGTCGGCGCAGTGAATCTTTTTGTTCCATTCCTCTCTATCAGCCGTCATTTCCATACTTACTCCTTTCATTCTCATATCACTCTTCACACAATCGATCCATCTTTTATTCGGCCTTCCTCTGCCCGTGTGTCCCTCTACATTCATATTCAACACTCGTCTTGTGACATGACTTTCATTCCTCCGCATCACATGCCCAAACCATGCCAATCTGCTTCCTCTCACCTTTTCTACCACTGGCGCTACTTTCAGGCTTCCTCTTATATACTCATTCCTTATCTTATCCATCCTTGTCACACCACACATCCATCGTAACATTCTCATTTCATTCGCATGCAGTCTATTTTCATCCTTCTTCTTGACGGCCCAGCATTCACTTCCATACATGACGACAGGTCGGATGATCGATTTGTAAATTTTCCCCTTCAGCCTTATTGGCATTCGGGGATCGCACGTTGTGGCTGTGACCTGTCGCCATTTTATTTCAATACTATAAATGTATATTTCTGGCATGGGTCCAGGTGATATTCTCAGAAGGGCTAGAATCCAGAGCCGTAAATCAAGTTAAAAAAAGTGACATTCTGTTTTAGCTAGTGTTGCCATAATTTTAAATGGTATTGTTACATAGTACTATCATTGAGATTATGTATTATTGTAGGAAGTTCTTTGTATGAGACTTATTTTCAACCATATCACTTTTATTTTTATTATTACTGATAGTATTATTAGTAATAACTACTAATAATAACTTAATATAAAAATATTTTGTGTTCGTGTGTTATGCTGGTAGTCTTAAAAAGTGTATACGAAAATAGTATGAGTATAGTAAATGGCCTCACTTGAATAGTATAAAAAGGTTAAAGTCATTAGATATTTCCACAAATATATGTTTTTTCTGTGGCTTTAATAATAATAAATTTTTTATTTGTAAAACCATAGAAAAATTATTAAACTCATTTTATGTATAAGTTATTTCTAGACGCCTTATTTTAGTGTGCCGTGTTTGGATTAGTATTTATTGTTATGATGACACATTTCCTCCAGACTTGAGAAATTACTTAATGGTGTACCTCAGTGAATGCAACTGGAACTCCTCGACGAGTAGAACTAGTTAATCTAATTTTGAAAGTTATTCTAGTAAAACGCAATTTAACATATGAAATATGAATTTAATTTATTTTGAGCTGACTTTTAATGCGTCAGATAAAAATTAATTAATTAAATACTTTAACTATTTGACTGTTATAATATTCAGTCTGGTTGTAATTTTTTTGAAGGTTATCTGATTATTGAAAGCATAGTTTGCAGGTTACAGTTAATTGGCGTTGTAAGAAAGCCGGTCTTATGCGTAATAACAATAATAAATATCTCTATATATAAAAGTCATTTCTTGCCACGTTAGTCTCGCTAAAACTCAAAAACAGCTCTTCCGATTTTGATAACATTTTGTGTGTATTTAAATGGGTCCCTAGAGGTTTAAATTCACTTTTTGGGCCGGGTAGGTGGTGCTGTTGTCGAGATCCAGAAATCAAACGTGCGAAGCTGATGCGGGTATCTAGTAATAAATAAATCACAAATTGATTTGATGAATACTTACATGTAGAACAGAATTAATATATAAATATTTAAAATAATAAATTATTTGGAGTTTCAATATTACGTTGCGTAAAAAGTATTTCAACAACATGACTTGTTCTTGTACTTATGTGAAGATAGTACCTTTTGACTTTGATGTTCGTATTTTTTTCGTCTATCCATTCCGTACATTACAGCGTATAAAAATCCACTGCTGAACATAGGTCTCCCACATAAACCGCCTCATAGGTGGGATTATGCCATATTTAACACGCTTGGCAGGCGATTTGGCAAGCGCAATATTTTATTTCTTTTTTTATGTCTTTATCGTCTGCTATTAAATGATAAGTAAGTAAATCACGAGAAGGAACAAGAAAGGATATTGGATATGTTTGACGTGTGTTGAAATTGAAAGTATGGCTGACTGACTTTCTGATTAACTATAAATTATATTGACGTATTTTTATTACTTTTAGGTTTTTGCAAATCGTAAAGATATTTTGCGGTTATTGGACTATCAAAGAGGTATCTAAAGTTTACTATTATTTTTATGAACATATTATTTAACGTCAATAAATTAGACTTCTTGTAAGTCACATATTCACGCTAGATTCTATCTATCTAGATATTTTTTCACTAGTAATTTTAAGTGTGCAGTGAGCAAGATATATTATAGCTCAAAGGATCCACAAGCGACGGGAAAGAAATTTTCTATGACTGCGTGGCAAGCGCAATGTTGAGCGACTTCCGACTAGATGGAATGACGACCTGATGAAACATGCAGGTACTCTTCAGTACTCTGTGTCAATTTATTAGGGAGGATAAGCTTTAGCAGTGAACTTATTGCAACTTTGCTTTGTCTTAACATTAAAGTATTTTGTAATGTTGTGTCACCTATAAGGGTGTACACTCGAGCCTCTAGATTAAGCCCATTTTTAACCGACTTCAAAAAAGGAGGAGGTACTCAATTCAACTGTATTTTTTATATATGTTACATTAGAACATTTTTCTAGGTAAAACGATTTTGATAATTCTTTTATTATTTGAAAGATGATGCTTCTCATGTGATACAGTCTAAATTGCCAGCATCTGTATACTTTCTGAAATTTTTCCAGATCGTTATTTCATCTATTAGTTGGATGCCCCACACTTTGCTGACAGGAAGCTGCCACAGACAACCAGGTTGTTGACTTTTCAAGCTAAATGACTGAATCATTGTCATTTCAGCTTATTAATCCGTTGGGATATGTCACTTAGAGTAAGCTCTGGTTCTACTGTGGAGATTACATGTCTTTGAAATATTTTTAACTATCAGATAATATGCAGATTTACTCATAATATTTTCCTCCACCGCCTAGCATGTATTAATATCAACAATTGGATGTTATTATTAGTAATTACAATTAAAAATTACATTAATTACATTAAAATTACAAATCAGCAATAATAACAATAAAAATGATATGGTTGAAAATAAGTCTTTTACAAAAAACTTCTTGCAATAATACATTATCTCAATCATAGTACTATGTAACAATTCTATTTATTGTTATGGCAACACTAGCTAAAACAAAATCTCACTGTATGGCACAAAGGGCCAGAAGCCATGCCAGAAATATACATTAACAGTATGCAAATATTTAATAGAGATAAAAATAATCTAAAAATTATTAATTAAGTAGGTAGTTATATTATATTGAGAATATATTAAACTAACACCAAACAACCACAGGACGCATGACTTTTTCCAAGTGACATAAGACATAACCTCAAAAGGTTCAAATCTAAATATCTTTTTTTGACGCATTCTCAGGACAAGATTCTTTAACATAGTTACTCATCGACCGACGCTTAACATTTTAAGATATTTTTTATACGTAGACGCTACTATTTCTTCTCAACTAATTGTATGTATATAAAGTCTGCCTTTGTTCTTTGCATTCCTGGTTGTCCAACAGAATGTCGAATTTCACACACGTTACCGACTTATTCAGCTTTCAAGCTCTTTTAAATGAAACTAAAATTATGTTTTAAGCTTGTGAGCATCCTTGCCAGGTGGTAAGGCTCAAACTTTATCCTTAGGAGTTCGTATGAGTTTGTATTAGCTTCCTACCCATTTTAACGTCCACTAGCGAAATATTCAGTATTTATCATGTATTCAGCATATAAACTTGCAGCCCACCTGATAGTAAGTGCCGCCCATGAACAACTGGAACACCATAGGAATCACAAATGCGCTGCCGGCCTTTTAAGAAGAATTCAGCTAATTTCCTTAATGCCCCTAATTACTTGCACCATTGTGGATTGCTAAGCATCCATATGCTGTATTTGGTATCGAGAGTCATGTCGCGTTGTGCGTTGGTACAACTTGGTGGCTGAAATTCATCCAAACAATTAATTTGAATACTCCTCGTAGTAGATCCGATAGAATATGCAAAGAGATCCTACAGCTCCACGCAGTGCCAGTCAATTGGGACGATCAGAAGAAACTTGGTCGTTGAAAGTTGGAACTGATCTTTGGTGGAAGCGGTCTTGTGGAAGGAACTGACATTGGGATGCTATAGCCCAGAGATGAAAACTGTATTTATTACAGAATCTGCGTTGTCAAAGTAACCAGTTCCATCAGACTATAATATGCCAAGTAAAATTCTGTAACAGGTAAACACATGAACGATTAATCGTGAAAAAAGTAATTTAACTTAGTGGGCGTTAAATTTGCTAAGGATCTGAGTCTCTGCGGATGAGATCTCTTATATCAAGGAATCTGTAGACATTTTATTTGAACATGGTTGATGAGTCAGTTATAGAGGCATGCGGAGACGGTCGTCGTTGTCTTCGCGCAGCTAAAGTATAAGCAGTTATTTATCTTCAAGACTACCGAAGCGTCGAAAATAAATATCCTGTGACCCATATGCAAATTCTACCCAGGAGCACAAAGTATTGCTTAAATTTGTGCCTCGGGTAGGAAAGATACTAAGTAACAGCCGGCAAGGACACCTGCGTCTTGTTGGAAAAAGCAAAGCCAGCTTCATAATTTAAGAATAATTTAAGTAATTCTTTTCAGGGAAAAAGTGCAATTTTAAAGGGTTAATGAGAAACTTTATAGTTATTACTAAATTATTTAGATGTAAAAAGCACGGTACAAAATGTTGCAAAACAAAGTGAAAATAAACAACTGAGTAGAGTTCGGATCGTATCTTTCGATATCGATGTAAAAGCAAAGCAAAAAAAAAAGCAAGCGCAGTCCAGAAGAAATCATTTGTTTTTTGTCTGAAAATTGTATCGCCTTTCAGCTGATACGGAACGTATTTGCTTTATTCTTGTTCATTTAAATATAGCAGTCCAATATTTATTTATCTATTGTGAAAGAGCAGATTTGTGTAATGGTGTTTTTGACATAATCCGTATTATTACAAAAAAGTATTTTATTATGGAATACGTGTGACAAACGCGCACACCGTCCATATGATGGTACACATGATAATGTGTGGCCCATAAGTATTTTTATATCCTCAATTAAGAATCTAAATGTCGATGTGTTGTCATCCTGAAGACAAAGATGGAATGTCACATTTCCACGAAAAAGGGTATCTGGTTCTCTACACTCACCATATGATACATAACAGTATTGAGCTTCTATTGATTGCTAGTTTTTAGTTTAAATAAACATAAGTTTTTACTAATTACCTTATTATTATACTTCCAATTGTACAATAGTTTTATGTCATACATCAAATTAAAAAAAAAGTTTTTTAAAACCCAAAATTGGTTCATCATATCATTCTTCAGGTAACTCCCATAAAGTCCAAGACGTATTTAAATATAAATGTACTTAAATATATTATACATCCTACTTACTTTTAGTACGTACTACTATTACTTATTTTTTACTTTTAAAATATCGTAATAAAAATCGCTGATTATTATAATAATCTAATATGTATAAAATTTGGTTTTTGAAATATTTTGTATTTGTACAGTGATCTTTTTGAGCCGCTGCAAATAACCAATACAGTATCCACTCACGACGGTGGTAGACGCCGAACTGAGTGAGGCAGTCGGACTGCCGCAGTCTATTTACAAAAAATAGATTAATACAAGGCTGCTAAAACACCGAAAATTTCGACATTTCGTAGGCGAAAAATAATAATTATAACTAAACAAAACAAAATTAAACTGCCATTTAAATTCCATGGCTTTCCACATGATAGATGAAAAGATTAAAAAATTGATTGAGTTAAACAATTAATATTTCCAAAAGTTATCGTGTTTACCACTCCATGCAGACTTGATAAATTTACACCATAAGCCACTAAAACCACTTTTTATGTAAAAATAGCAATAAATAGATTTAAAAAATTTTAATAACTTTCACAATCATTAATCTTTCTGAAAATGTGTTTTTTATATTATTTATATGTTCAAAATGATTGTTAGATAAGATTTTATGCGATAAAGCGTTTGAATCTTGATTTTTAGGCGCTAGTATAACATACCTAAGCGCTTTGCGCTAGACATGCAATAGATGGGAGTACTTTGCTGGAGTAGGAGTCCATCAGGGTAGTTTCCCTCTTACTTATTTCTGTTGCAAAATATCAATGCCTGTACTGCTGTGTTGAGATATTGAGATTTATAACCTTTTCACGAAAAAAGAAGAGAGTTCAGAAGTGTTTACGCATCTAAAGCAGCCTTCTTTGCTTATAGTTGGTTGCAGGTGTACATGATTGGATTGAAACAGTACTTACTATCAGGTGGAATTTAAAATTCTTGTGCTCCTCAGTTTTTTTTTTAATCAGGAAATTTGTTATACTTTTAAACATAGTCCCCGCTTTATGAGTAACCTTAATCTCAAGCACGTTTCCGTGGCAACGCAGCCATTGAACCTTTGCCATTGAACACCTTATTATTGTCTCGTACCGATAAGTACAATCAAATCAAATCAAATCTTTTTATTTTCAGACAACATAGGTCCATAAGGGTTAGTAATGAATGCTAATAGTAAGGGGGTTATTAGTACTATATTATAATAATAATTTAATTGAAGTAATTTACTAATCCGGACATTGTCCGCACATCCGATCCACAGACCGCTCGTGTACATGTTTTGACAAAATGCTTTAAAAAGCGTAATCTTGACTTGCTCCGTACAACGAGCGAATCTACGGACCAGCATGTTACCACGGACCGCCAAAGCCCTACGCTCTCGTTCAATAAATACAATGTAAAGCAATGTATTGCTTTACATTGTATTTATGGGTACAAGACGGCAATATAATATTCTGTCTTTTTAAATAATTATAATAAAATAATTATAATAAATATATATATATATATATATATATATATATATATATATATATTTATTATAATTATTTCTTTATTCAATTATTTAAATTATGCAAATTGGTTTTTAAGGTAATGACGTTGTAACGACCCCCCCCCCCCCTTTCTCATCTCTTCACTCTTTCTATATATATTTATACCTTTATTTCCTTAGAATCTATTTCTATAAGTTATACAAGTATATCTAACTTACGTGACCAGTATATTAATCATACATTGATCTTTCTAAAGGTTCAAATATAGGCCGTATAATAAATTTATGGCGTGATCGTCTTAGTTAGGACCCTTATTTACGTTGTGTTTGTATAGTAACTTAGTTCTTTTAGGTGTATCTTGGAAGAATGAATATTTGCGAGAGCAATCGAAAGCTGTTGGTAGTGTCTTATAAGCTAAAGAACCCCGTTCACGAAGACAGAGCTCAAATAAAAGTTAAGAACAATAAATTGTCCTTATTACACTTGTATCAGGTTCACAACAGTCAATTCCTTATTAATTAATCCCTTCCCGCTTGGAAAAGGCTCACAATATTTATATCAAATACCAGATACAAGGGCTTCGCTCTTCCACATTAAAAAAAAATGTGGAGGATTTACACGGCTCCGCACACGCCGCGCACGGTGAGCGCCAAACATTTTAATGCCCTCCCCCCGAAGGGTACGCAAATTTGGGAACTGGACCGTAGTCCACAGCAAAATAACTGGCGAACCAGTAAAAGAGGACTTGGCCCCTTGATAGTGCGTAAGCACAAACATCGACCGAAGTCGCGCATGTCAATGCGTTTAAACGCCATACAGAATACGATCAAATCCAGCCACAGTGAATGTACGTCACACGGGTTAGGCAACAATAGGCACACTAGCCATAAAAAGCCGTCCGTGAGCGCCACCACCTGCCAGACCGCCGTTCCTGCAGACGTGATGTAAGTGTAAGGCATCACCACCAATTGCATGGTCAGCACGGCCAATTGGCCGCAGAGCGTGTCATGAGTCTACCGCTCACCTCAAGGGAATGGGGTCCCACGTTGCGCGGCTTTCGGCCGCAGCCTTGAGAGCCTCCTCAGATTCTCCCTCCAGCTACCACCCGCATGAGGTCGACACATATGCTCCACCAACCAATACAATGGCAGATATAGCCAATAGGCAGTTATAAGATATTAGTAATAATTCGCCATCAGAAAGGGTTTGTGTCACTGACGTTGAGTAAATGCATTTTTCGATCATGTTTGTCTCACCCACCAACAAGTTGCCTTCAATCTTTCAAAGGTGGGAACTTTATAGAGGTATATTAATATGTTGTTTTATAAAACATCATGGAGGGCAGACAGTCTGCAGCCCCGCTATGAAGGGACCCGACTTGGGCAAAGCTACTTAGGTTGTGAGTCAAACCACGACGCAAGGAGCGCCATTGAGAATAGCGACCCGCCAAACAACCATCGCAGAGATGCAATGCTGTAGAACGCAACAAGCATCAATACGACTATCGTCGGGCTTACACCATCCCAAGGTCCCCCATACAGTCCCAGTAGACATCACCACCCGCAAAATACAACTAACGTGTCACAGTAACACGCCACTAAGACGTCAGTAGCCAAAACTCCACGTATCATAGCGCTATTGCACTAAGACATGGAGTTGAGTATGCTTGCTGCACTTAAAAGTACTACCAAACACACTCACCCCAATCCGAAAGATAGCCGACGTATTCTAACGCTATGCGCTAGGACGCCGCCCACAAACAGCAGGGGTGTTCGATGTCCACGGGCAAGTCGTATTGCTACAACAAACCCGTTTACCATCGACACTAAGATGATATGTCTAGGACACATCAATTAACCATCAACGTATCATAGTAGCACGGTACCAAGACATCATTAGCCAAAACTCCACGTATCATAGCGCCATTGCACAAAGACATGAAGTTGAGTATGCTTGCTGCACTTAAAAGTACTACCAAACACACTCACCCTAATCCGAAAGATAGCCGACGTATCATAACGCTATGCGTTAAGACGCCGCCCACAAACGGTAGGGTTGTGCGATGTCCACGGGCAAGTCGTATGGCACTAAGATGATATGTCAAGGACACATCGGTTAGCGAGTCCAAGTTTACCTCGGTCTCGGATGCTGTGAAACAATCTACACGCCACTATAATAATCCTTTTCAAGTCCCAATTCTTTCAATATAATGCTTTTACATATTTGAGACCTTCAACATATTTGCTTTATTTCATAGACCATACTATTGTATGTCTTATTCATATGGGACTTCAAGTCATAACTCTGCTATCATAATGCTTATGCATCATAAAGACCTTCTATATTAATGCTTTGGTTCGTTAGACCTTACTATCATAAGTCCCTAATATAGGACTAGTCATTGTGCAACATTAGTACTAGCAGTCGGTCAGCTGACCACCCCATATATATGTATAACCTTGGGTATGTGTCTCCGGCAACGCCCCTTATTATGGAGACCATTACAAGAACACTTTCATCAACTTAGAAATTTTCCGACTAATACAAGAACACCTTCTTCAACTTTATCCATTTTGTCTATTATATTACAAATGTTATTTATCTTTATTATTGTAATATAATCGACTTGTATTTATATAATTTAATATATTTTGAATATCTTAAACAAGATTTTAATAAATTTAGAGATTTTTAGAGACAATTTATGCGTTAACTATACTATAATATTCAATATTCCCAATGAACATATTTGAACTTTATACTTAATTTTAAACATTTTAATTGTTTAAAATATAATTTCTAAGACATTTTTAAATGCCTTTACATTGAATTTAATTTTTATTTATTAATAATAATTATGAGGCGTCACAACGTGTTTAGCTAAAAGAATAAAAAGACAGAATTGCGTGTCTGGGAAATAAATATTTCAAGCAACGTGGTTGACTTTTAGCTCCATGATTTTTTAGAATTAAGAGATAATATCAGATATAATATCTTCTGGAATGACAACTCGTTTACATTTTGATTCCTTATCATACATACATGTAGGTGTATATGGGCCACAGGGTCCACTTAGCATCAGATTAACTGTGGACTTGTTTGTCACCCCTATTCAATAATATAAACATATGTGATTCCAGCATAGTTCTAAGGACTAAGCTATAAATAAGGTGAGGGATACTAATATGCCATATCACATGACTAGGTGTTTCAGATCTGACCTAAAACAATGATGACGACCTAAAAAATTATGCAGTCTTATTCTAGACTAGCTGTTCCCCGCGACTTAGCGCACGTATAATTCAAGGTTTTATTTATGTTGCGCGGAAAACAAATTCTTTTTCAAAAATATAAGTAGCCTAAGTTACTAATTATAACATCAGCTATCTGTCAGTGAAAGTCCAGTTGAAATCGGTTCAACCGTTTCAGAGATAACCCGGAACAAACAGATAGACAAAAATTTAAAAAAAATGTGTTTTAGTTATAATTACCGTATATACTTTCATATAAATTTAATAAAAAGCTGTTATTTTGACATTGCAAACAGACACTTCAATTTTATTTATTTGTATAGATAACACTGGAATCTGTAGACAAAAAGAGGTGAAAGAATGTCTTTCGATACTACGCAGGATTAATATAAATATCATTTTGTTAGATATAATGTGTATATATTTTAGTTTTTTTTTTCTTTTTTATCAATTTGCTTGTCTACGGGTACGTCAAATTCCCACCACTCCATAGGTTGATTGGTTGACAATATACTTATGCATTAAGTCCGCCTTATGTATTCGTATCATTTTTTAAAATTAAAAATAAGAATAATTATGCCTTACACAAAGTACACAATCATATCTTTTTCTTTGAAGTCTGTTATTATTACTTTTTTATAGGGTTAGGGTGACAAACTTTCACACAGTCCACCTGTACCTGTAAGTGAATGCTGTGATCCAAAGACATCTACTACTATCCTCGATTAAGAATCAAAGTGCTGATGCGGTAAATATTATTATATTTTTTAATTGTTATACTTATCATAGACATATTTAAATCTCACCTGCATGCTTAAAAATACCTTAAAATACCTGCATGCTTATAAATCGAATCTAAAGTATCATAAACCAACAAAACGAATATTCCATGAGCAGGTGATTCAGTCAGTAGATTTGAGTCAAATAATGGCGAAATTTTAATTTAAATATATTGTGCGTGGTTTTTATACTTTTATTTGCAATAAAAATACACAGCAGATATCAAGAATCGACGCTCCGGGAAGTCTGCAGTCTATGACCAGGTACAGGATCGTCCCCGTCACTTTATTACATTTGTTAGACCACGAATTCTCGTTAAAGAAATCAGATTCCTTCCAAGGATGATTCGCGAGGCTAACTGAAATCAAAAATATCATAATTTCAATAGAGAAGATGGCTAGGTGCTGCCATTTGCTTGGGATCCTATAATTAATTAAGTTAAATCCCAACCCAAGCATAAAACTGCAAGACTTCAGAATACTGTAAGTTCATTCTGCGTAGACTGGAACAAAAATTAATAATTTTAATCTGCAGGTAGCCGTGGTTAATTATGACATTAGGACATGAAACACCTCAGTACCCCCGTGATGGCCAAAAACTTTGACCAAAACTTCTCCACAATCATGCAAATGAAAAAAAAAAACTTAATCCGTACGCCCAAATTTTCCCATCAGTTTCTTACATAACTCTTTCAATTAGTACCTTAACATACAGTATTACTATAATGCTAAGAAGGCTGATATCACGGTAGTTTTTACAGTCCTGATACAAACATTTTCCTATATATATTGGGACTATCATAGCTTTGCACCATCCTCCTTGTACTCGCTTCAGTTCTCAACATAAATTAAACAAGGTGTACAGCAGGCCTGTCATTACTCCCTCTCCTGCCGTTAGCATTTTGAGTAATACTCTGTCATATCCGGCTGCCTTACCTGCTTTCATACTTTTTATTGCTTTCATTATTTCATCTATACTTATCTCCCTACCTCTTTTCGCTTCTTTCGAAATGTCTATTTTATTTAATTCAAACGTCTCCTCACTCATAAACTGGATTTCAAAGTATTCCTTCCATCTCTTACAACTTCATCATTCAGAATACAGCCAGTCTGGTCTAGTATATCATTCATTTTAGGCTGTTTTGAATGTCCCCTAGCAGTTTTGACGGCAGTTTCCAGAACATTTTAATGTTCTCCTGTAAGTTATTTGATATAATTCTATCAATCTTTCCATTTTTTCTTGCTTTTTTATTTCAACTACTTCTTTTACTCCCTTATTGAGACGTCTAAAGACTACCTTTTGTAAATTTCATCAATTAAACCGCCAGAATTACCAGCGTTGGTTGCTAGTAAATCTAGCCATGCTCTCTTCTTTGCTTTAACTTCCATCCGTATTATTTTTCCGTAACGTATTATTTCTCCATGCAATTTTTCTCTTAGTTTCAACACATACTTCGGTAGCTGCATCCACCAAACCGTTCTTAGCATGATGCCACAAACAACGTCTACATTTGTACTTCTCATTCACATCTTCATCTTGTAAACTCTCTGTTCTTATACGCTTTAACGCAGTGGTAGACACAGATTTACGATGCGAACGCCTGAATAGATACGACATAACAAGACCAAGTAATGATCTGTCCCTACGTTGGAACCCGGTAAACCTTTATATCTGCCACTGCGCTCCTCATTATGTTTTCACTTCATTCTTTACATTTAAAGAAATTTAGGGGAGGCACACGGCTCCACACACGCCGTAAGCTATAAGTGCCAACCAACCTACGTGCTACCCCTGAAGAGGGACGTTAATTTGGGAACTGGATTGTAGTCCACAGCAAAATTACTGGCAAACCTGTAAAAGAGGGATTGGCTCCATGGTAGTGCGTAAGCACCAACATCCACCGAAGTTGCGCATGTCAATGTGTATAAGCACCACACAGAATACGATTAAATCTAGTCAGAGTGAATGTACGTTACACGGTTAAAGCAACTTGTCGAATAATAGGCACGTTGGCCACAAAAAGCCCTCCGTGAGTGCTACGACCTGCCAGATCGCCGCTCCTGCAGACGTGATGTAAGTGTTAGACATCACCATCAATTGCACGATCAAAACGGCTTGTAACCGTAGAGCGTGTCATGAGTATACTGCTCACCTGAAGAGAATGGGGTCACACATCTTGACAGTCTTGAGAGTCTCCTCTTAGTATCTCTCTAACTACAATCCACATGAGGTTAACACATATGCTCCACCAATTAATATAACGGCAGATATAGCTTATCTGCCGTTATATTAATTGGGGGTTTTATCTTTTTATCATTTAAGGGCTAATTTAAGAAAATGTCTTATGTATTTAGATGCGATGATGGGTGAAACGAGAAGAATCTGTAGATTATTGGTTACCATGACGCGTAAGCCGAGAGAACGTGCCAGAACGTGTCACTTGGATAGATAAGTTTAGAACTGGGAGCAGTAATAACAAAATACGAATAACTCGTATTTCGTGACTTCTTTAAGAGGCCATAAACTAGGAGAAAATTTTAGTATTTAATTATCCCTTAAATTTCAATTGAAAAAATTCAGTCAGTATGTCTAGTAAATTATGTTCTTAATAATTATTATACAGCAGAGTGTTATTTTTATTATTTAGTGTATGTAACTTCTTCTGAAAGTATGTGTTTTAATATCACAATAAAAGTAAAAATGTAAATAAAAGTACATATTTCAATTGATATTTACTTTAAATTAACATGTTTTTTAATCTGTCTTTACATAAAATATATTAAGTACTAGAAAGCCAAATACTCAATTCGGCTAACAACCTTAGCAATTAAGGAAAATCCACGCTTCAATGATATATAGTCAAGTTCTGTACACTATTACGGACTGCTGATTATAATAGTATACGCAAGGTCACGAGATTTCCTACTTATATACCTCATCTGTATAATATACATTTGCGGCAACCACAAGACAAGAATTAGGAATTCTCTTACTCCGCTACATTTACAGTTATTTTTATAACATCAAAATAACTAGCCACCTGATGGTAAGTGTCCAATGCAGCGCCATGAGAATAAAATGGAATACCTCACAGCATTTAAACTGGCTCTTACTTTCAAACCGATACCTTACTCTTGATTCACCAATCAATCCATCTGCCCAAATATAATAAAAATCAAAATGGGTATGGCGATACTCTTTCAGGAAATTTATTTTCTAAAGGGCTTGCTCTCATAAAAGAAGGACTACTTCGCTAATCTATGTGATAGTAAATTATCAGAACTTATATAAATAAAATATAACAATATAATATATAATATCACTTTACTGTATTTTATAGTTATAACGTTCTTTTGTATTGATGATTAATTTTAGAAATAAATTCTCACTTTGCAATATATGTCCAGGTATGAACTCATGTTATCTATTAAATAAAATTTATTTACACCCTGTAAACATTAGATGTAAATAGGTTAAACGTATGTTTAACGTTAGTTAAATCAAATTTTTACTAAACTAGATTTTAGCTTGAAAATATTAAGTGCTCTCTAATCTTAGCTCCTTCATTCATATTATAGGTACATGCGCAAAAGTTTTAGTGTAATTTCTCGTATATGTGTACGTACCTATTAGAAGGGTCGACCCTTTTACGTAAAAGCTGTTTTCTCTGACCATTCTATGGGATTAATCAGAGTTACAAAAAGTTGCGGTTTCGCAAAGTACATTTTTTCTTTCGTTTGTCAATAAATCTTAACCTTAGGTATTTACTCGGACCTACGTAGCAAAAATCCTAAAATATTGCCCACCTAGAAAATTTTAATCGTGACTTTTGAATTATAAATACGATAATGTTATTTCGCCGAATTTTGACTACGGTGACAACTTTCGAATATAAGTGTACTTGAAACTAACTACAATAAAAGATGTTTTCCATTGCATATTATACCTAAATATCTACCTTTTAGAAAACTATATAGTTTTTAAATAACCTAGAAGTGGATATGGTATTTGATAAGCGAATCGGTCAATCAGTTCGTGCGTAATAAAAATGGCAGTCTTTTCAGACTTTAATAAATCAAGAACTACGATGGTTTTTCTAGGTAATCAAGGTTTTGTTATTATCTATGAAAAGTTAGAAGTGTATAGTGTGATATCTGTAGGTCTATAGTTTTGATTTAGTGGAGTTAGAAAGTGGCCGCAATGGTTCGTTTAATTTACACTACCGGTGCCATATATATATATTTACTTATGTAATTGATTACAATCCTACCTGGTGGTAAGTGATGACGAAGGCCTCGATGGTAAATCGTACTGTTTTAGCGGTACAAAAGCCTTTTAACTCTAACATTGAAGATGCCGAAATTTTGATCGGATGGACACAGACGTCCGTAGATTAGTCCATTTCTTTGCTGTACGCATTACGATAGACAAAGCAAACCGTTCGGTGCAAATACGTGGAATATTGACAACAAAGGGTTAAAAACCTCCTGTCCGCCTGGTTATCCAATGCCACTATTAAGGAGAGGAAGGAGTAATGGCATGTACAAGTTAAGAATACCTGTAACCGACGGGCATGTTTGCGTAGATATATGGATGTAAAAAAGCGTGTCAACTAAAATATGTCAGGATCGTACTATCAACCTAGTAGAGCACAGCTAAATAATAGTTGTAGCACGAACTATGACTTCATAGAGTCTAGAGCGTAAGGGACGTAATAATTTGTGTTGCGTTATTTTTATATAGAAATAGGGTGACAAACGAGCACACAGTCCACATGATGGTAAGTGGTTTCTGTGGCCCATATAAATCTACATCTATCATCGTTTGCGAATCAAAACGCAGATGCGTTGTCGGCCTTAAGGACTAAGATGGAATACCTCTTTTTCAATAAAAAGGGTCTCCGGTTCTCTATACTCACCATACGAGCCGACCCATTTGTGCTACAACTGTACTATAAATATAGCTGCAGCTTGACTCTACCACGTAAAAATTGTTTATTTTCGCAATAACAGTCCAATATTAATAACATCAACAATATTAATCATGTTAGTAGTTAGGTACCGTAAAATGAATTATCAATCATTTACGCTGTATTTGATACAAATTAATATAAAGCTTATTATATACAATCAAATTTTATAATAAAATATATTTAAATAATATCTGTGTATTTAAGGGCCTTCACAAGATAATTAAGTAACAAGATTTTTAAAGTTTTTATAGCGGAATTTACTTCCTTTAGCAAGTGAGTGGTGATAAGGTGAAAACTAAAACAATGTCTGTGAAGTTGGTAAAAGTTTAAACTTATATTTTATCAGGCTTAGTAATGAAATTTTTTCTTTAAATAAAATAGGACCACCTTTTACGACTAGAATATTGAATCAAAAAACAATAATTGAATGCGGTTCACAAAAAATCCCATAACATACATACAATAAACACACATTCGAATTGAAGACGAAATCAAATTATGTGTATTTTTCAATATTCATCAAGAATTGATTCGTGAGAAATTGCTTCACTGATTTTTTTCACCTACGCAATCGTATTTACGTTTATGACATTGCAAATTGGGTGAAAGTCGTCATCCGCGAATTAAGGCCTTAACAGTGGTTGAAATGCCTAAATCGTGGATATTTAAGTAAAAAAATCTCAATAACTGTTCATTTAATCCACAAAGAAAAAATACAGGGTACCAGAAGAGGATTTGGTAAATGTTTTTAATTTAACAAAATTGTATTTTTGTAAACCCCTTATTAGAAAAAAAATCCCCAAAGAGTACCCATCTTTGTCACATTTTGCAAAATTTCTCCAAAACGACACAAGCTTTTTAAATAGTTCTTACACTAAAAAAAAGGTCTTATAATATTAATATTTTTAATTGAGTTTTATTTTTATTTCCCGTTTTATAAGAAAATATATCATTTTTGCCTGAAATTGAATATATTTACGCGAGCGCGCATGCTCCGTCGCCCTGTCGCAGTCCGTTTTCGAACATCGTCGGTGGTGGACAGCGCGTCGGTGTTGGAGCGACTTCGTTCAAATATATATTAGTTTTTTAAAAGTTTATACTCAATTATAAATATTTTTATGACTAGAAATACTTAATTTAATTAATATTTGTACACTGGTAACTGTAAATATTATTTTCTAAATAAATTAATTTTTAAAGTGCCCAAAGAAGAAGACATTTTCGCGGCGACGTTGATTAGTAAAATTGAAAAATGCATTTTTATATAATTTTGATGTGGAACGACGAACATGCTCTCGCTACAAATATTTCGATAGTTTTTAATACCTATGTAATTTTATTGTTGCATATTTTTATTAATTAGTTAGTACGGAATTATATAATTATGTATTACAATAAAACGCTGTTTGAATGAGTATGACTTTATAAAATATTATTGGGGAGGGAAATATAGATACAGATACTTACATTTAGGTACACTGTTATAAAATTAAATCAAACAATTTAAATAAATTAAAAAATGGTGCTTCCCTTAGTATAAATAACTATTTAAAGACATTCTTGGGTTTATGGTTTTTTTAATGTTAGACAAACTATCATCTAAAAAATGTAAAAATTTTAAATTAGAGAGGGTTTTCTCTACTTGATAAAGTTAGAAATGAAGATATTGGCAGTAGAACCGGAGTAACTGACATAACCCAATGGAATATTAAAGTGAAATAGTTATGGGCTGGCTATATAACTTGAAAAACCGATAAAAAATAGGAAAAAAGTTTCTCGAGTGGCAACCTCGTACAGGTAAGCGAAGTAGTACTCAACCGTTATTCCTCTTCACGTATTCTCATACGCTTTTCTTCACACATACACACACACATACACACACACACACACACACACACACACACACAAATAGGTCGCAAATAAAACTTGCCTAGTACTATTAGGCAAGAGTGAATAAGTTTTTGTGAAGTCAGTGCAATTCACCATCTTCGGCTACATAACCACTTACCGATGGGATTGTAGTTGCTATACTACTTGCTGGCTAAAAATAGTACAAAAAATCATCCTGTGAAAGTTTGCATTAAGATATAATTTTTCTAACCAACCATAAAAATATGATGAGAATATGTATATAAGTAAAGGTTGCCTCACACGGGTTAGTTATTATATAATATTATATCTTCCATTATCTACGCATGAAAACTTTTAAAATCTCTGAATCCCGGGGTATGTCCATATTAAGAGGCTGAATAGAGCCACATTGATATGCATGAGGTCGTTTTGTAATTTCATGTCGTTATCGAAAAAAAATGTACGTATTTCAGGTGGCGGTTTGCAAAACACGATTCCACAAAAAATTCACTCTATATAAAATAATTGCAACATTGCTTCTGAAAATACTTAAATTTTCAACGTCAATTTTTTCTTACGTGGTAGAGCCATGCTGCAGCTATATTAGTAGTAGGTATAGTAGTAGCACGAATGGATTGCCTCGACCGGGGGAGGGCCATGCTCTCACAGAATACCATGTAAAATAGCGGTTTAACCCTGCTGTTTTCGTATGGTGAGTGTAGAAATTCACAGAACCTTTTTACTGAAAACGAGGCATTACTTTCCTCACGGGTGACAACGCATCTACATATTGATACGTAATCGAGAATAGATGTAGATGTCTATGGGCCGTAGCAACCACTTACCATCAGGTGGACTGTGTGCTCGTTTGTCACCCTTATTCTATTAAAATAACTTTCTGAGTTTTCAGTATAATAATGTTAAGTATTGTAAGCACTCGAACAATAATTATGTGTCTCATGTTAATAAAGCTATTGGGCTATTTTGATTTTAAATAAAGTGATTTTACTTTATAGGTTAAAAAATTTATTTACCCTTCTATATCAAGAACCGTTTTTTCTGTCACTATTATTGAATTTGGCAGTGCTTGCTGAAATTTAGCATCTTTAGATGAATCAGAATCGCGCGCTGATCCGGCTGGTAGATATTCCAAAAATAATCGAAAATTTTTATTTTTTACTCTCATGCCGAAGACTACCTTCTTTTAGTTTATTACGGTAAAATAATATTTATTACGTTATATAGCAAGTATATACAAATGTTTTCATTATTTTGTTATTCTATTGTTTACAGTTATTATCACATCTTAGCTTTACACCAAGAATTACGTTAGAAATTCTTGATGGGATGCGATGTATCATACTTTATTTTCATCAAGAACTATAATATATATATATATGTATATATATATTGCATAACTTAAGCGAAAGCGCAAGGTATGTTCTACTATGGCCTAAAAATGAAGATTCCAACGTTTTATCAAATAAAATCGTATCTAGCAATCATATTATACATATAAATGATATAAAAAGCACATTGTTAGAAAGATAAATGATTGTTAAACTTATTATTTTTTTAAATCGATAAATTGCTATTTTTAAATAAAAAAGGGTTTTAGTGGCTTATGGTGTGGATTTATCATGTCCCTGTGGCTTGTAAACACGATAACTTTTGAAAATATCAATTGTTTAACTCAATCTATTTTTTAATCTCTTCATCTATCATGTGGGAACCCACTGAATGTATGGCAGTGTAATTTTGTTTTGTTTAGATATAATTAATTTTTTTCGGCTCCAAAATGGCGAAATTATCGTTGATTTGGTAGACTTGTTTGTAAATAATTTCTGTAAATGGGGAGCTACAGCCACAGAGTAGTTTAGTTCGGCTTCAGTCGCTGTCGTGAATGGACATGGTTTCGGTTGTTTGCAGCGGCTGAAAAAGATCGCTGTACAATACACAATAATCGAATAACCAAATTTCTTAAATACTTGATTATAATAATAATAAGAGATTTTTTTATTACAATATTTTAAAAGCACAGAATAAATAATAGTAGAACGTACTAAACTATGTAGTATATTTTTTTTTGTCATGGGTGACATTTTCATGGTTTCGAGGGTGTTGAAACCGATAGGGTCGATAGGTTGTTGAAATATAAATCCAAGATGGCGGCCGCAATATGTATCAATTTTTTATTCATGGGTGTCATTTTCATGGCTTTCGAGGGTGTTGAAGCCGATAGTGCTGTCGAAATGTAAATCCAAGATAGCGGCTGCAATAGGTATCAATTTTTTCATCATGGGTGTCATTTTCATGGATTTCGAAGGTGTTGAAGCCGATAGTGCTGTCGAAATGTAAATCCAAGATGGCGGCTAAAATAGATACAAATTTTTTATCTTGGGTATCATTTTCATGGTTTTCGAGGGTGTTGAAGCCGATAGGGTTGTCGAAATGTAAATCCAAGGGGGCGGCTGCAATGGATATCATTTTTTTATTCATGGGTGTCATTTTTATGGCTTTCGAGGGTGTTGAAACCGATACGGTTGTCAAAATGTAAATCCAAGGTGGCGGCTGCAATGGGTATCAATTTTTTCATCATGGGTGTCATTTTCATGGGTTTCGAGGGTGTTGAAGCGGCTTGTGCTGTCGATATGTAAATCCAAGATGGCGGCTGAAGTAGGTACCAATTATTTCATCATGGGTGTCATTTTAGTGGTTTTCTAGGGTGTTGAAGCCGATAGTGCTGTCGAAATGTAAATCCAAGATGTCGGCTGCAATAGATATCAATTTCTTCATCGTGGGTGTCATTTTCATGATTTTCGAGGGTGCTGATGCCGATAGTGCTGCCGAAATGTAAATCCAAGGTGGCGGCTGCAATAGGTATCAAGTTTTTCATCTTGGGTGTCATTTACATGGTTTACGAGGGTGTTGAAGCCGATAGTTCTGTCGAAATGTAAATCCAAGATGGCGGCTGAAGTAGGTACCAATTTTTTCATCTTGGGTGTCATTTTCATGGTTTTCGAGGGTGTTAAAGCCGATAATGCTGTCAAATTGTAAATCCAAGATGGCGGCTGCAATGGGTATCAATTTTTTATCATGGGTGTCATTTGCATGGTTTTCGAGGGTGTTTAAGCCGATAGTGCCGTCGATATGTATTTAAACTACTTTAAAATCCATATAATCATGTTATACGTAATTTTTTAATGCGCTTAAGGTATGCTAAATTGAATTTTTCAATATATATATATATATATATATATATATATATATATATATATATATATATATATATATATATATATATATATATATATATATATATATATTTCTTTTTTACCAGTAGAGTTTCAACACGCCAATAATTATATAATTTCAAGTCAGTGTTTTACATTTAAAGATCAGTTATAAAAATCCACAGTTCTTATTTTCATGTTGATTAATTTAATTCGAGACTAAAATAAATGTGAAAGGGCTTTTATCTGCATTCATAATTTTTATCAAAAATTACATAGACTTATAAAAGTCATATACACGGTTAATCATACTGAAGATTATTAATTGTACTACCAAATATTTAAAAGACTGTAATTTCCAGTATAATGATTCGATTACCATCATTAATGCTTAATTGGTACACTTAAAAGTTTTATCACTTGGCTAAATGATTGACTATTATATTATGATAAGGCCATGCTTTTCTATAAAAAGTTACAAGAAATTTAAAATCACGTACCTATTGGTTTGTTTTAATTTTCACTCGATCATTAAAAAACTAGATGGACTGATCTTAAAGTTTACTTTCTTGTGTAAAAAGTGCTATTTACAATTTTATGCAAATGATAATTAAAGTTTCTATGTAAATAAGTGTAACATAGCGGGTATTATATTCAATGGCAGCGGCCATCCATATTTGCAAAGCCAGCATCATTTTCTGTACAGAAACTGGCAAAGTGTTGCTCATGGCACTATAAACAAAGCAGCTGATAAAAATGTTACATTCATGACTGTTAACCTTTAGTTAGGCGCGCCAATAAACTAACACTGTTAGTCGCGCGGGGTCTGCAGTTACCCCAAATTTATAGGTATGAAATAAGAAAAATTTAATTAGTAATCAACTTTAATTGACTTTATTTTACTTATTTCTTATTAAACTTTTAGAAAAATACAAAAAAAATCTAGAAAGATATTTAGAACAATAGAAAAATATGTTTTTCGTAAGTACTATTACAATTCAACAATTATCACAAATTTTCGATATAAAACCAAAAAAATATGTAGATAAATCGGATAGTGATTGGTATGAGATCGATGTGGATGGTTCTTCAGTATCACTTAATTCTGAGTTCATGCTCTGGCTCCCAAAATGTATCTGCGTTTCCATCTAGGCCCAACTTATCGTCAGTCTCATCGAAAGCTTCTTCTTCATCTTCAAGAATCGCACTTATTTGTTTAAGTCGAAGACTCTGACTATTTTGGGATATGTTGAAATAATTCTGTGAAAGATAAATAACTGTTAAAAAAACTTGATAAACTGAAAAAACTCACCGTAGTTTATACGCATAGAAAAAAAGAAAGACGTAATAGCGTGTGTTTACCAAACAAAAACATAAAAAATTACACGATTTTGTATTTTACATGAATAAATATTTTCGAAATTGACATGATAAGGTGGAAAAAATGTTTAAAATCATAATAAATAAATATTTACTTACCTAAATTTGAACTACACTATTAGTCGCACGGGGTCGTCGCGACCCCAAGCCCCTCCGTGCAATGCGTGCGATCAACTCCGCGGCGCGGGCGACCTTGAATTGAGTGTAGACTAAAGAGTTAGGAAGCTAGCAAAAAATTCGGGTTGCCGGCTTCAATAGCTAAAAAAATATCTTAACTTGAAGATCACTTGGGGTCGCGGCGACCCCGCGCGCCTAATTAAAGGTTAATGAAAACTGTTTCTGCAAATGTTCTTATAGGTAATGATAACTATTCTGCCGTGTTAGGTGCAGGAGATATTATTAAAAGGAAAAGAGGTAAAATTTTGTTTTAGTGATGCGCAATCAATAGTGTTTGGTCTGCAATTGAGCTTAAATAAAAAATAACTTCAGCCAAAGAGCATAACCGGCATTAAACTTAGGCCCATGAATTGGTATGGAAAAAAAATAATTTTACTAGGTTTCAAAAAATCAATCAAAATTAAAAAAATATTAAAATCAAAAAATGTATATATGTATGTCTATACATACATATAATGATTTATGGCCACTTAGTAACTGACGGTGACTCAGTATAACATCCTACAGTCACGCCGAAACTAAGAGGAGAGAATCACTGTAGAGAGGGTAATAATTTATTGCGGAAATTTTGTGATAAAATTAAAAAAATTACAAACTTATCCAAGTTAATCTAACTTAGTCTAACTTATCCTTATGCGTTGCAAAAAAAAAAACAAATAATAAAATAGTGAGATGGCGTCAGTTTATAAGAAGATATAACAAAAATAAACAAAAAATAAATTACAAAAAAGTTCAGTATTTAATTGATTATATACCGCTGACATTTAATCACGCTTTTCGAAACCACGCCAGTTGTAAGCAATACTTGTGTGAAAATGGTGTACAGAAGATAATTAAGAAAAGACAAAATCTTCTTTTCAAATTTCCGCCGAGTTGTATGTAGAAGCCAAAATAAGTCATGTGTCAATTTTAATTAAATATATTGTATATGAAGTGATCTAGACTACGTTTCGTCAATTAACCATTGGTAAAAATTAAAACAGGATTTTTATAATTGTGTTTACAAGAAACATTATTAGTTGACCCTTGCAGCTTATTCATTATTTTTATTATAAATACCTATAAATGTATATTAATAAATAATTCCCATAATAATTTGTATTATGTTTTATTTTGCGCTATCTGCAATGTTCTACGCTCTGTAGAAAATGTGGCGTATGACATGATTGACAATCTCTCGAAGGTTTTATCTAGGTACAAAGATGTTTTACGTTTTCGTCGCCTCCACATGTTATTTTTGTCAGCATAAGGTACCGATCTGTATCTGAAACGAATATGAATATTGTTTCAAAGTAAAGTAATAAGCTATACAAGTCCCTCTACTGGGCACAGGGCTCTTTTTATTTCTGAGAGGGTTTTAGGGCAAGGAAATGCCCGCCGCGCTGCCCCAATGCGTGTTGACAAAAATTGCAACTACAAATTTATTTCGTGCTGTCGGGGTTCACACCCGGGAAAAGTTTACAGCGAATGCTTTGATCCAGATTTACTAATACGACACAAATAAATACGATTTACAATATATAATAAAAAACTCTTACGTACTTGAAACTTGAACACTTGATAGCTCGTGACGCCTACCGGACAAAGCTACAGCACAATGTAATTGAAGATGCGTAACCGCGACATTATTCTCAGTGATGCGCAAGTATAACAGGCAGTATATCACTTATATAATTGTCATCTCTGCAGTCTATTAATATTTTCACTTTTATAAGTAATACAGAACGTAGTTGCTAGACGGTGTTGACTTCGGCTAAAATCTCTGCGATCGCCGTTTCGTCAAGGTCATTCAGGCTAGTTAAAGCTTTAAATCAGACAAACTAGTAAAAAACAGGGCACAATTACGCAAGATTGAATTGATTGGAAATTAATAATAAACACTGCCGAAAAATATTGATAATGTATTGTAATTTAATAAGCGTTTCAAACAAAATTGATATAGTAATTTGATGTTTATCAAAAAATTATGTAATATTACAAACTTTTATTAGTGGAAATATCACGAATTTTTTGTTATGATATACTTAGTTATTTTATTCAGAAAACTACCCCTGTTTATTGCAGTAGATCGCAAGTTCAACCAACAAGTCAAACAACGGACTCGTCTGTGCAGCGTTCTGGAAATTACGACCCATCTTTACGTCAGGTATCTCAAAACTTGAAAACAAGAGTGTACAACTAGGGCTTGTTGCCAGTTTGGACATATGGATCTAAGATGTGGTCCTACACTGATGGTTGTATTCGGAAGCTTGAGAATGAGAGAGAGAGAGAGAGAAATGGAGAGAGAAAGACAGAAAGCGAAAGAGAGAGAGAGAGAGAGAGAGATAATTCGAGGTGTAAGTGCGCTCTGTTCATGATATTTTTTTGTGGTTTGGATTGTATTGCTCATATTATATCACCTTCACATAGATGTGATTATATACTACCTTCGGTAAGAGACCACGAGGTGTTTCTGGCCTGTACATTACCACAGTAGCTTTTTAACTCATGAATCAAAATGGGGTTATTGATTCGCGTACGCCGCTATCACTTTTTTTAACAATATTTAAAATATCTTAATTTTTATTTTTATTCTTATTAAACTTAATTTTGCCATTTCTCTTAATTGGATATATCGCCATACTGTCATTTTAAGTGTATACATCATTCTCAGGTTAGATTGACATTTGAATAAAAACATGACATATTCCCCATTATACGATTGTTGTAATTAAATCAAAAAGAAACAATTGTATTATTTTTCTATCTCTTTTTTTCATTGTATAAAAACGCAGTATAGTGCTTTTGTTAGTTGTTCTGTTCAAAGTTGTTTCTCTATTATCCTTAAAACCTTTTTATTCCTTGTATTCTCTAAAAGAATGTTACGTGACATGAAAGCGCGCTGTTGTATTGTAATATACGTAGTATCCACTAAGTAGTCTGTGATTGTAATATAATCTTTTCATTTTGTAGTAAGTTATTCTGGCTTATTGAAAAGTTTATTTCTCTTTCTAATACGCAAAGTCGTAAAGCAAAATATTTTTAAATGTTTTCCTTTTCCTTTCACCTTCTTTGGGCATGGACCACTGCAATAGAAGTAAGGAAGTATTTTCCTTAATTACCACACTTGATTATACAGTATCTATCGCTAGTCTGTGTATTTTATGTGATCGGTATTTTATATAAATGTGTAATTGTAACTTAAATTTAAAAAAATCGCCCACAATTCATTAATCTTCGATATTATGCAGGCTTTATTTCACTTTCAAATGCACAATAATAAATAAAACACAGGTATCTAATATACAAAATGTAACTCTATATCTAATATACAGTTTTTACTTAAGACTGATAAAACTAAACATTTAAAAACGCACAAAATTCACAACTGATTTACTCAACCTGACGGTAATTATATTTGGCAACATTTGAAATTTCTTTAACCACAATCTCATCTCTATGTCCAAACGTATAGTATGTGCCAAATCGATTGAGAAAAACGGACAATGACCTTTCGGTCGTTTAACCAGGGGTTACAAACCTTCAATATATAGGCACATTTTATATGTAGTACTTTCTTTATTTATAATGATTGATATAATATATATTTATTAACTATTATTAAAAAGTTATGTGAAAGATCGCTGTAGAAGAAAAATCATCTATTGTTATAAAGTACTTTATTCATTTAACAACAAAAAACATTAATTTATAACACATATAAAGATTCGAGTGATAACGACACCGAATAAGTACGTACTTATGCAAAAGATAAAACTTTATTTTTAATATTATATAAGAACTTTATTTTTATTCGGTGCAATCATCACTCGTATCTTCACTTGATGAACTATCTGTAACATTAATTATAAAGCGATCTGCAGTTTGGTCAATTCTATCATCCATGCCACGCATTTTTTGTTCAACCTTAAGGACATGCTGAACACAGTTTTTCCATTTATCTGGCGTGATTTGAGTTAAACCATCTTTAAGTAAATTTTTAACATCTTTTAACTTGAAAGTTGTATTTTTTCGTGCAACGTACCCTTTCACATCTGCCCACACAAGTTCAATGGGGTTAAGCTCACAGTGATAAGGAGGTAACCTTACCACTGTGATGCTTTTTTCTTTTGCCATCTCGTCGGTGACGTAACTTCGATAGTTATCTTTAACTGCCTTTATTTTTTCCATTAAGTGGGTCTTTGTGTCCGAGGGCACGTATGCGATCTGTTTAGATTCTAGCCATTCCTGCATATTTTGTTTCCGCCAAGACATTGTTGGGGTTTTTTCTAAACGTCTGGAGTGGTAACTAGCGTTATCCATAACTATGACATCGCCGCTTTGAAGTTTTTCTATTACTTTTCTAAACCAGTCCTCGAAATGGAGAGCGTCCATACTCTCATGGTAGTCACCAGTAGATGATGATTCAAATACCCAATCACATCCCTCCAAAAAGCCATTTTCATTGCCAACGTGTACAACTATTAATCGCTTTCCTTTACCCGAAGGGGCTTTCGCGCCAGTAGAGTAGCCTTCTAACCGTGATTGACGAGAAGATTCAATTGTGGTGTCTTCCCATACCTTTCCCATAGTATGACCTGCGTTAATCCATGTTTCGTCAAGGTAAAAAATGTTACGTCCCTCGTTTCTTAATATTTGTATTTCTCTCAAATATCTGGTACGCCACAGAACTATCTCTGGGCGATCTATTAGACCACTTTTTCTGTTTCTCTTTATATATTTGAATTTTAAATGGCGCAACACACGTCGCAGGGAAGTTTTGCTCAAGTTTGGCAACTGGTCATCTTGATTTATACTGAGCAAAATTTTGTCTAAAGTCGGTAATTCTCCTGCAAGAAAGAACTGATGCACTTTCGCTCTTATAGCCGATTTATCAAAATCGTCCAACTTGTCAATTACAGACTTTTTTCTTTTATTAATTATTCCCTTTTCTGGTATTTTATGGGAATCTCTATACACGCTTAATACGCGATATATAGTGCTCTTGCTGACTCCTGAGATCTCCGAAACCTTTTCTACCATATTAACGTTTGAAGGATACACGTCTTCGGGCCAGGTGTTTTTGACATATTTGTATACATTAATGATAATCTCTTGTTCCCCGACCGACAAAGTGGTAGGTTTTCTCTTTTTTACTGGTGACGTTAAAGGTGCTCCAGAAGATGGGCCTGTAAATAAATGACAAAAATATACTACCATAGTACTACATCACATAAATACATATTGTTTTAGAAAATAAATACCACATGGTCACATAAAAAGAGCGCTTTAAGAAATAGAAAGGCTACGTCGTCGCATTTGTACCTATTTGTACGTACCTGCTACGTTTATTATGGGTCGGCGACGTCTCTTTCCACTTGATGTTGAAGGACCGGGTCCTTCACCAAATTCTCCTGAACTCATGTCGATTTAGTAACGACCGTCACAGTAAAACTAATATAACAGATTCAAAAAACAAAAACTTAACGATATAACAAATTTAACAGTAAAAACTCAACTAAAACAATGCAATGAATGCTATGAATTACCCGAGACGTACACACGCAAGCGCTATCCGAACACGAATGAAAACAAAATGGCGGACCGGCCCAAAAAAGGTGACGCATCTCTGGCTGCCATTGTCACGTTTCTTTTAGAACGAACTGACGTAACGCGCGTTTTGTTTATTTTAAAGGGATGAATTTGCAAAAGCTCAATATGGTGATTATATTGCTTCAAATATTTTTTTAATATGAAACTGTTATTAAATGAATTGCTGCGTTACTTACCATAAATTGAAATATAAAATATAACACATTTTTCGCGATGTACCGTAAGATTTTACTATGTTTATAGGAACCACAGACAATATTATTTAAGAAACAAAAAAACAAAACATATGTGCTGACCTAGAAGTGGGAATAATATCAATATTTAAATATTGTTATCACATCTAAATTGAGATTTTGTAAGTTACGCCTTTTGACACTCGGCTCATATCTGAGGTCATTGTCCGTTTTTCTCAATCGATATGGCACATACTATAGTGATTAATATACTCTTTTCTCTGTGTGACTGTTTGACCACAGACTACTATGTGTTTGATACGTAGATTTCCATCATAGACTTTGTATATTTCCATCTTTCTTCTGTATTTTATTGACATTGGCATTGTAACCGTAAACGACATAAGACAGATTACTAAGTATTTGACATTGGCAGTAGAATAGAATAAAATAGAATAGAACATTAATTTGCTTAAAACATGGTTCATAAGATGGTCAGTGATGTGGATCTGACATGTTTTGCCATAATTGGCATGCAAAAATTAATGAAATACAACTAATTACACTAAGCCAATCTTACATTTTAAAATTACTTCATTTTTACTTAAAAATATAAACAAATATTCTTTTTGAATTCAAATATTATGTCCAATTAAATTCTTATACAGACTCATTCAAATATAAAGAATTCTTGAATTCTTATACAATAAATTTTTCATAAATTATTAATTGAATTATTTTTACATGATTAATATTAAACATTATATGATATTAGTTAAGCTATTATTATTTTAATTATTACATTACAGTATAAATTAATTCATAATTTTAATTGCAATAAAATTATAATTTACAAATCTCTAGCTATTATGCAAATATTATTCCATTTAACTTAATACATCATTTTATATTTTAATAAATAAATAATCGATATAAATAAGTTATGTTTTTAGAAATAAAATGTCTATATTCATTAAATTCATTAAAACTAAATTTTACATTAATACAATAAATATGACAAATTTATAATTAATTATATACAAAGGTATTATGTTATCTCAAAATACTCTGTTACACTATATAAACATTTATCAATCAGCCATGATTTAAGCGCCTTTATAAAGACAGGAGAAGATAACTCCCTGATATCAGAGGGAATTTTGTTATAAATTTTAATAGTCATCTTGAAGCAATTTTTTTCAAAAAGTGAGCTTTTACATGATGGAGCTAATAAATAATGGTCGGCATGTATTAACTTATTAATAAATAGTATAAACAAAAAACGTAAGAATAATCGTAGAAACGTAAAGTTAATGGATATTCTTATTAACAGTGGTAGAGCCACGCGGCAGATTGCTGTCGCATGGATGGGCCGGCTCGAACCGGGGTGGTACCACGACCGCACAGAATACCAGCGTGAAGTAGAAGTTTACCTCTGCGTTTCGCTTGGTGAGTGCAGGTGGCCGGAGGCCCTTTTTACTGGAAATGAGGCATTCCATCTTAGTCCTCACGGGTGGCAACGCATCTGCATTTTGATTCGCAAACGAGGATAGATGTAGATGTCTATGGGCCGCAGCAACCACTTACCATCAGGTGGACTGTGTGCTCGTTTGTCACATCAAAAAAAAAAAAATATTGTCCCAAAGGTGAAGTAAGAGGCGATAGATGGAAACTGAAACAGGAGATGGTAAGCACCATCTTCCTGATAAAAACTCAAAATAATAATAAAAAAAACTGCAGAAAGCCTTACGGCCTATTAATATAATGGTTATCCCACCCTTTGAACTAAAAGTCAATAAGCGGCACTGCAATGGAGTTTTCAGTCCTATCAATAAAGCGTAGCATATAAAATAAGATATATAAGAAACAGTAGGCGAAAATTATATGAGAAACATTTGTATAAATGGTAAAAAATTTAATGCTTTTGTGACTTCAAAGATTTTTTAGATAATTATTAAGATAATACATAATATTGTTATAATATGAACATTCTAAACTATTATTTGCATCATCATCATTACAGCCCTTCACAAGTCCACTTCTGAACATAGATGGAATAAGGAATGCCACAAAGCACGGTCCTGAACCACCTGCATCCATCGACTTCCTGCATGTTTTATAAGGTCGTCACTCCATCTAGTGGGGGGTCGCCTTACGCTTCGCCTACCGGTAGGAGACTGCCATTCGAGAACCATTTTCCCCGTCGGTTGTCGGTTCTTCGAGCTATATGGCCGACCCATTGCCACTTCAACTTAATAATCCGTTGGGCTATGTCGGTCACCATGGTTCTACTGAGAATATTCTCATTTCTAAGTTTAGTAATCAGAGAAACCTCGAGCATAGCCCTCTCCATAGCTCGCTAAGTGACTTTGAGCTTCCTCTTACAGCCAGCAGTGAAGGACCACGTCTGAGATCCATAAGTCATGACCCTCCATTAATTTTTTGCAATATATGCACTATTGTTAGCAAAACACGACTGCACTACATACATACATTGTATTATATTTTTATACCGTAATTCTTGCAATCACAAGATTTACGATTTATGATATTTAATTTAGGTTACAAAAGTAATGACAACATAACAACTAACAGAGTTTTTATAGGTTAAATTATTACAAACATTACGCTAAAAATTAAGTTATTACAAAGTTCGAAATCATCAGACGTCACATTTTCCGTATTAGTAAAGCTTAAGAAATATAACATTTCGCAAGCAACCCCAATGCAATCCCCACCACTTGAAATTGTTAGTTGCAATTTTAAATGTTGAATTACTTAGAAAAGTTCTCGGCGGAGAGAGAAAAGATCACAAGGAAATTTAAGAACGTTCTAATTAATTTAATGCGTGCCTAAGAAACAAAATACTTCGAGAACATGTGAGTTCAACCAACAGCAAACACTCATTGAGTTGCGCAGCGGATTGATTGCTTCAAATCCCTCTCAGAAATGCAACGAAGTCTGTACCCAGTGTACTTTTTTTATATTACATTAGTTTTAATTAATTTTAGGGTAAACGAAAAAATAAAATAACTGACATATTAGGCGGAAGTGGTTAACTATATAGCTCCAAAAACTAACAACCGATGTGTTCTCGAGTGGCAACCTCGTGTCGGTAGGCGCACTGTAGGGCAAGCCCCCATTTGATGGAGTAACGACCTGGTAAGAGCTGTAGATGTCGATGAATGGTAGCTCAGAAACGTGCTATGTGGCATTCCTTTGGGGATGTCTATGTTTACGAGTGGTCTTGATGATGATGAAATGGTAAAAAAATTTAAGTGCGCTAAGTAAGTTATAAAAAATGAAGAAATACTGACTTGAACCGTGAGTTATGCCATAAAATGATATTTTTCGGTGAAACAAATTATTTGTTCTATGTTACGATCGCAGTAATAATATAAAAGTAAAGTTAAACTACGACACCAAGAAGGCTTCGCCCATTGATTTGGAATCTGAAAGACTCGGTATTTTGTAACCGGTGTCTTAAAGCTGATACTTTAATGGGAACCGTACGGAAAGTAACCTTGAGTCCCTAATTGACAAATTGAACCGAAATTTGTCGTTCGTTTCCCGCCTGCCGCCAAAAATCTAGTAAATTTAAACTTAAAATTGTAATTAACAACTTCATTGGTGCTTGAATGGATCAAACTTGAGTTTATATTGATTACTTTGACATTATATACGAGCGCTTACGCCCTAAGTTATCACGGCTCTATTTTATATCATTACTAGCTGGTCAGGCAGACGTTGTTCTGCCCTTTGCGACGATCCTTGCCATAAGAAAATCCTGAATCGCAATTAAAAAATATTGAAGGTTATTTATCGGAGTAAAAAGTATCCTATCTCTCAAGTTGGACCAAACTGAACACAGTGTGTAAAATTTCATTGAAATCAGTTCAATAGTTTAGGAGTTCATCGCGGACAAACAATGTGACACGTAATTTTTATATATAAAGATTATATTAGAGTATATAGATATAGAACTTAATTTTCATTATAATTTTCGAAGGAAGCAAGGTACCCAGCAGTAAACGCTTTATAGGCAATTTGTTGAGATACGAGTTGGGTAAGTCAATTAACAGATAGAATAGGAAATTAGTTCGTTCTTGTTAAAGTGTTTGAGTGGCAAAGTGATACATATGTATTTAGTGGTAATTATAACATATAATTAAGAGAGTTATAATAAAATAGAGTCCGTCATTAACCTGATATTGGGGAAAATTTAGTTGTTCGGGCCCGACCTTTGTCGTAATTAAATGTGAAATAGTGTGTTGTGGATAGCATTGTATAATGTTATGACTTCTTAAACTGCCGCGAATACACAGTATACAAAATTAATTTTACGGATTTTATCGCTTATAAATATAAATTTAAAGCGTAAAAAGTTTTATCAATATTATAAAATATTTTAAAAATTCAGCTTTTATTTAAATGCTCTAAAAAGAAGAAAATACACCATCAATTTTATTACACAATTTATAAGATATAAAAGCTTGTTGCTAGATTTACCTATTTTATAAAAAATAATTAATGATTTCTTATATTTACACGAATACTACACATTTAAATAAAACTAATTTTACGCATTTTATCACGTATATTAACTTATTTCATATTCCCGACGTTTCGAGCATTTTCCAGCACCTATGGTCACGGGGGTACTGAGGTGTATGACGTCCCAATGTCATAGTTACCCACGGCTACCTCCAGATTAAAAATTGTTAATTTTTGTTCTGATCTACGCAGTATGAACTTACAGTATCATAATGTCTTGCAGTTTTATGCTTGGCTCCGGATTTAATTTTATTAATTATAGGATCCCAAGCAGATGGTAGTACCCAGCCATGGTAGCACAATGCCAGTACAGACAAACCTATCAGTGACAAGACGTACTGTAGCTGAACTTCCTGGGTGACTTAATCCATGAAGCATATCGAAAACTTGCCTTCTAAATGCTTTTGTAATGAAAGATCTTGGCCACTGTACGGATACATCACAGTATACTTTAAGGTTTGCTCCTATTGGTTCGATTTTCTGTAAGTGTAATGATGAACCGTTTTGCAGAAGATCTCGCAGTTCAGGGTCTTTATCTTGAGATCGTGCAAGAGCCTGGTAATCTAAAGATACTTTAATTTCTTCTTTTCGCGAAAGTGTATCAGCTACCACATTATCTGGTCCCAAAATGTAGCGAATGTCTGTGGTGTACTGTGCAATAAAATCTTGGTAGCGATAGCGTGGCGGAGTAAATTTATCTCTTGAAGTAGAGAAAGCATAGGTAAGAGGGTTATGATCTGTGTACACACTGAAGACTCTAGCCTCTACAATATGCAAGAAATATTTGTCTGCTTCATAAATTACTAGAAGCTCCCTGTCATTAGAGCTATATTTTTTGTGCAGAATTCAGATTTTTAGAAAAGAAACCTAAGGGTTCCCATTCAGTGCCCTTGCGTTGTTGCAACACAGCACCGATGGACACATTTGAAGCATCGGTGTGAATTGAGAGCTCAGCCAATGAATTAGGATGTACTAAATGTGTAGTATTAGGAAGAGCATTTTTGCATTCTTCAAATTCTTTAAAAGATCAGGTGTCATACATCTATTAGTCGCTGAATCCGGCAATCTACAAGCAGATTATAAAAACCTGAAAATTCACTGCTATAATGGGTTTCGTAATGTTGGGTTCTCGTAGGATGTATATATATATATATATATATATATATATATTATATATATATATATATATATATATATATATATATATATATATATATATATATATATATACACACACATTGTAGTATAGTATCTGGACTGTTAAAATTATTTAACGAACGTTTATCTTTTAATGTTGTTTATATTTTTATAAGCAGTTTCAGCCTGTGTACGCGCATTAGTTTGTCCCACACAGGCAAGCACTACCGCTCGGTGGTCCGCTAGCACAATTCCAAGCACCGCGGTGTAAACAGCTTGCGTGCGTAATTTCGCGTTCACATGATCAATACAGGATTTAGTTATTCTATCGTCAGTTAATTCTATTTCAGTGTACTGTTTATTCCCGCATGCAATGCCATTGTTATGAAGCCTGCAGTTACATTTATGTCTTATAAAATAATATTTTTGTAAGTCTATATTCATATCTCCGAGTATGAATAGTTCGCACTTTGAGTCAAGACTTTCGATTAATGCGCAAAGTTCATCGATAAATAAGTATTTTATTAGATTAGTAGGGCGATAAAATGCACATACATTTGCCGCATAAAAAGATGTAGTGCTAATTTGAAATAATATATGTTCA
Organism: Parnassius glacialis; assembly: GCA_033319125.1. Taxonomy (NCBI): domain Eukaryota; kingdom Metazoa; phylum Arthropoda; class Insecta; order Lepidoptera; family Papilionidae; genus Parnassius; species Parnassius glacialis. Next base: position 57,376,276 of record JAVANC010000001.1, on the reverse strand, counting down.
AAATGCTTTGTTGTTACGTAAGTTATTCTTGTTAATTTATTTTTATTGTGTACATATTCTATAACACCGCCACCAATGCGGTTTTTACGCAGAACTGTGTGCATTTGATAGTCCATTATATGATACATATTGCTAAGTAAATCAGGTATACCAGCTTCCGTTACCAATATAGTATCTACATACGCCGTCAGATGAGTATACATACTGTTCTAATGCATCATTGTTTTTAATCAAAGACCTTATATATATATATATATATATGTGATTGCTTAAACGGTTGGTTTAACAATTTTCAACAGATATTTTTTTAAAGTTTTCTCGATGTTATTTTAAGTAGAAAACTACTAAAGCAGAAGGTTATATTAGAATCTTCGATCCCGGTATTACTCTAAAAATGATCCTAGTATCTTTTTCATGATCACACATAAATTCAATTTCTTCTTTTTTTATTATAAGATTTTGCTGCGCTTGATTGTTTCAACAGTTTTCAATAGGGTTAAAAATATTTTTTGTTTTGTTCGCTGCTATGTAGTGTCTTGTTCTATCACACAGAATTCGAACGCTCTACTTTGTCGCACATAATTAATTGTTCCGATTTTTAAACTTTTTTTGCCGGCAAGCCTATACAATTATTTTCGGAATTGTATAGGCTATATATAATATAAATTGTATTTTCGAAAAATTTTCGAAATATCGGCGTAGTTACCTATATTAAATTACCTGTTCATACCTGTTTGCCAGGTAGCCATGAACAAAAATAAGTAGGCAAGCCTACTAAGACATATTCTCCATGCTCAAAAATATCTGTTTAAACTTAATTGGTTCGGTTATCAAAAGAGTGAAGGTTATGAGAAATAAAATGATTAAAATTAATTTAATTATAAAACGTTATGAAAACTTTTCGACGGGCAGCTTATCATAGGCGTGTTTATAAATCAATAAAATTTCATAAATAATTGTCTCATCTGGTTATCAGATGGATGAAAATCAATCTCTCACGGTCTCTTAGACTATTTAAAATAAAATTTTATGAAAACTGGAAGCATAGCGCTATTTCCAAATGAAATACTTAGATTTATTTAAACTAAAGATCACGAAATTTTGTTACAGTTGCTTCAATTTTCGTCACACTACAAAACTTTATCGACTACGTGGAATGAATAAATGTAAAACAAAACAGAGGAAAAGCAATTTTGAACCATGGCAAGTACAAATGTATTTTGAACTAAATTGTTTTTCACGTGCACTACTAGGGATACTAGTACTAGTACAAATGTTGAAGACGTGTCTCAAACTAAACGTATAATGTAAGCTTACTTAGGTGAATGTTTTCAATTCTTTTTTTAGGAGTAATATAACAACGTCCATGCGTCCCACCACTGGCTTTCTCTCAATAATAACGGTTTTAGAGCAGGAAACAGTTTACCGCACTGCCACAATGTGTATTGGTGAACTATATTATTTCATATCTAAAACACGCACGCTGCGTCACAATGTTGTCCTTCACTACCAATTACTTAATCAGCCATTAAAATTGCCCTTGATAATTTTTTTGTTGCCGAAATGTGAACTTTAAGCTTAGCGCTGCCGAGATTATTATTATAATTATGAGTGACGGGAACCGGAAACCCTTTTAACTGGTAACGAGTCATTGCATTTTAGTTATCATGGTGACAAAGCATCTACATTTTGTTTCTTAATTGAGGATATACTAATTAGTAAGTATGCGCTTATTTTTTCGTTGTGTCCCTCTTAAATCTGTATTTTTATAGAATAAGGATACAAACGAGCACACAGTCCACCTGATGGTAAGTGTGTGCTGTGGCCCATAGACATCTATATTTATCCTCGGCAATGAATCAAAATTCAGACACGTTGTCACTCCGTGGATTTATATGGAATGCCACCTCCACAACTAAAGAAAATCATTCTAAATTTTTGTCACCTTGTGTGCATATCTTATTCATCTTCTTATTCACCAACCTAAAAAATTATATTACTGGACATTGTTACCCCTGTTGGGAATTTGACCTTAATCCTCATGCTTGGAAGTCAGATTAACGATCGCATTTCTAGACGTCTCGAACATTTTACGCTGCTCCCTGTCGCCGGTATGGGTATTTACTTATGTCTGGCGAAAACAATGATATACTGCCATCTATCGGAAGCAATTTGACGTTTCTGGTGTCTCATAGACATATTATGACAACTATGTGTCTAAATCGTGGTGCTGGATTGTCTTACACTACTACCACACGGAACCTGGTAAGTATAAAGTAATTTTTTTATAGGATAGGCCGACAAACGACCACAAAGTTCATCTGATGGTAACTGGTTGCTGTGGCCCACAGAAATCTACATTTATCCTCGCTTGCTAATCAAAATGCAGATGCGTTGTCACCCGTGAGGACTAAGATGGAATGCCTCTTTTCCAGTAAAAATGGTCTCTGGTTCCGGTAGAAACGCTCACCATACGAAACACAGCAATGTCGAGGTGCTATTTTACGCCGGTATTCTGTGAGAGCGTGGACCTTCCCCGGTCGAGCCGAACCATTCGTTCTACAACTATACTACTAATATAGCTGCGGCTTGGCTCTACCACATATAAATCATTCAGAAATAAGACGGTTAGTTATTTATGTATTAATGAGGTTGACAAACACAAAAACCACCTGATGGTAAGTGGATGCTGAGGCCCATAGACATCAACAACTATCCTCGATTAAGTATCAAAAGGCAGATGCAAACATAGCAGCATCAAACCGCTATTTAATGCTGTAAAAGCGTGGTCCTTTCCTCTTTCCTCCTCTCCTCCTCTTTCCTCGTTCTTACAAATCCCAGTGGAATAGTGACAGATTCTCATATCTATCAAAGGTCAACTACTTACAAAGAGTTAGAAGATTTAAACCATGGATTGGGAGAGAAAGCTGTAATCACTTTAGCTAATACACTTGTCCCAGGACACATCCTTTACTTCGACCGATAATGCACCTCAATAAAACTGGCAAATGAACTTCTAAAGAGATGAATTGGTTGCACAGGCACTATGAAGAACAGAATTCCAGCTGCTGCATGCTTTTAGTTTATTATGTTAAATAAGGAGTAAAAGAAGTATAATGTTGTAATTTTAAATATATTTTATTTAATACACATAAAACCAATGTCCTCATCGGATCACAAATAAAACTTTAGGTAAAATGCAACAACGATCCAATGTCTTCACATGAGAACAAAAATATTCGTCTCAAAAGTTCTCAAAATATGCTCAAAGGGATGTTTTATATGAGTCACATAAAGTGTTTTGTTCTATCTTTCCTAGAAATCTTTCTAATGAACTGGTTTCGTTCTGGGCGGTAAGCGTTATGTTTATTAAGCTCTCCACCGAGAACATAAGGCGGTATTTGGTTGCATCCTATTTTTGCCTTGGGCGCTTACTAGGATATAGTTTCGGTGTCACATTTTAACACTTAATTGGAATTAATCATTTTCACTAAAATATTCAAATCATTATGAAACGGCTAACCTTTTTATAGTGTAACAATATAAAAGCTTTTTGTTTCACTAAAAGAAAAATGTGGTTACAAATGGAAAATTCCTTCACCTGAAAGATAACGCTCCATTATTACATTCCTTTATAAAGATTTAGTGTGTGACAGCGCTATCGTCGCATAGAGTAAAACGTACCGATGCTTAATAAAAATAATATATTGGATAAGCTCTTTGTTACCACACAGTTTTTTGGTGCTCCCTAGGCAGATTAATTTGCCCGGCAAAAGATTTCCCTTTTCTTTCCATAAACAAAGGGTTATTTATATTCTACAAAAATATATACAAATATTTGTTACAAAGCAGTAAAACATAGATGTCTATGGGACTATTTCCTCTTATTTTAACATAGATCCTCAATATAATAATAACAATAACAATCGATTATGTGGCTGTACTTGCCGCGGAAACAAGGTGGGCGTGGTTTTTTAAGCGCACTTACCATGTATAATCGCGAAGTGTGCAGCCTTCGTAATTACTTTCTGACGAGGTCGGATGATCCATTCTATAGAGACGTCATCTCTTCTGATAAAAGGTTTAACCCCTAACCTTAGCCATCGAGAAATGGAAAGACCCGGCAATACAGAGCATTTCCGACCGGGAGACGGTATCGAAGGAGAAGGAGCTTCACGAGAGGTTCGACAAGGCTCCACATGATGCCTTTCGTAGGCACAGTGGGCTCCCACCAATGGCTACGTTTTGGTAACCTCTTTGGGGAAACCCTTTTTACTGGAAATGAGGCATTCCATCTTAGTCCTCACGGGTGACAACGCATCTTCATTTTTATTTGTAATAGAGGATAGATGTAGATGTCTATGGGCCGCAGCAACCACTTACCATCAGGTGGACTGTGTGCTCGTTTGTCACCCATATCCTATAAAAAAACCGAGGGTTTTGTCTGTGCGATGAAGTATCAGGTTAATAAGACCAACAACTATCGCAAATATATTCTAAGGTCAGCATTGACATCTGTCGAGCATGTCGCCATCCCGGAGCGTCACTCAGGCATGTCATCTCCAATTTTCGGAACTTTATAATACTGAGTACTTGCAAAGGCACAACCTAGTAGCCAGAATTCTACATCACGAGCTCTGAAATACGATCTCGTTGACTAGAAATTGCCTTATTGTACTTGCCGAAAGCCGTGCTCGAAGTGATGATGACTGTACTCGACTTGGTCCTAGTAGAGCTCAGGCCCTACGGAGACCGAGCCATCATCACAGACAGGACTATTCTTGCGAATAAGCCCGATATTGTGCTGATAGACCGGGCATAGTCAAAAATATTTTTGGTCGACATTACCATTCCGTATGACGAGAATTTCGTGAAAGCTGAAACAGATAAGAAAACAAAATATCTAGACATGGCTCACGAGGTGACCGACATGTGGGGTGGCCTGCTGACTGAAACTATATCTGTAGTCGTTTCTGCGAATAGGCTAATCCCAGTCAGCCTCTCGGCTCATCTAAGGCGGTACTGGGACTCCGTCACGGACCGCTCCGGACACAGATGCAGAAAGCGGTGCTCCTCGATACCGCCCGCATTGTCCGCCAGTTTCTTTTCCTTTTTTCCTAACCCTCGGTCGTTTGTTCTCACGTGCCGGGTGCTTACATCTAGTTGTGTTTTTATTTAATTATGTACTTTTATGTATTTATTTTACTTTTTAGTAAACTTAATGCTTATAACTATTATCACTCTATTTTTTTTCACTTTTTTTTTTTACTTACTAATAAATCAACTTAAAACAATGAGAAAAATGGTTGCCGCCGCTTAATTCTATGGGAAACGTAATTTTAACGTCAATGCAGCAATCCTTAGCAATTTTGGAGAAATCTTCGGAACATTCTACTTCCATATTATAAATATGAATACTGTATCAATGTAAACTCCTAAGTACAGCTTTCTAAGCTCACTGGTTTACATAGATTTTCATTTTCCATATTGACATGTTTGACGACAACCGCAGTTTTTATTATACGAATATCATACGACATCCGCTGAATGATATACAATAGTGGATTTTCTCGCACCATCTGTTTTTTATTGAATGCTTAAACAAATAATGTATTTTTATCACAGTTCGCTTTTTAGATTTTTTAAGTGAAGAAGCAACATTTATATTATACCTATTTACCATGAATTAAAAAACAAAATTGCTTATAAATACCCTGGGTTATGACAGTTTGAGTTGCAATACGAACACAAAGATCTTTATATTATTTTCTTTCTTCTCATGTAGCACTTTATATGGTCACGATTTAACAGTATTTTCATAATGAATTTTTATACATGACGATTGGACATAACCACATTTATAAAATAACTGCTCGTAATACATAGAGGTATCATTTTATATTACTTTAGTATTGCTACATCGGTCTAAGAATAATTAAATTATTAATTGTAATTTTAAGTTATTAGTTACCACGTCCTCGGCGAAGTAGTAAAATATCGCGAAACCTGAATGACTGAGAAATAAAATATTTCGAGGACATAATGTGAAATCTGTTTTTGCTCTATAGTCCTTTTACAAATGAGAGAAGGACTGCGCTCAGTGGTGGAACGTATATCGTCTCGTAAGTCAAAACAAAATGGCGGCTATTGTCTGTCAATTTACTTACTTCCATTTATTTCCGCGCACGTGAAATAAAACTTGTTTTAGACCGATAAAAAGTAAGAGTGCCAAAATCTTCATTCTATTTTTATGAACCATTTTAAGTAGGCAACTATATTATAAGCTTGAAGAAAATAATATTGCTCGTTAAATTTTATTACTATCGTATATACTATAACAACTTGACCAATAACGGTGATATGTAGCAATAAAAATTGTTATCTGTAGTATTATTATTGACATAATGCAGTAACATTTATGAGCTAAAATCACGTTTCCATAAACTGAGACTGTAATAAAGTCAACTAAACTAGGTAAGATCGGCTTTGAATAATATTCTAAGTCTAGCACATTACTCAGCAGGTAGGTTATTAGATAAAATGGCTATCCGAAAACACCTAAGAGTCCGTATGTACCAACCTGGCAAGATAGGGGTTGGTATATAGTGTTGATACGTACGGCTTAGTAAAGTCTCAGTGCAGAAAATGACTTTTTTGTCATTTTATATTTTATAAATATATTGGCAAATCCAATTGGGCATACCTTAAGCGCATTAAAAAAATTACCTATAACATGATTAAACGGAATTTTTAAAGTAGTTTAAATACATTTCGACAGCACAATCGGCTTCAACACCCTCGAAAACCATGAAAATGACACCCATGATGAAAAAATTGGGACCTAATTCAGCCGCCATCTTGGATTTACATTTCGACAGCACTATCAGCTTCTACACCCTCGAAAACCATGAAAATGACACCCATGATGAAAAAATTTATACAAACTGCAGCCGCCACCTTGGATTTACATTTCGACAGCACTATCGGCTTCAGCACCCTCGAAAACCATGAAAATGTTACCCATGATGAAAATGTTGATACCTATTGCGGCCGCTATCTTGGATTTACATTTCGACAACCCTGTCGGTTTCAACACCCTCGAAAACCATGAAAATGTCACCCATGACAAAAAAAAATATACTACTTACTTTTAGTACGTCCTACTATTATTTATTCTGTGCTTTTAAATATTGTAATAAAAAAATCTCTTATTATTATTATTATAATCAAGTATTTAAGAAATTTGGTTATTCGAATATTGTGTATTTGTACAGCGATCTTTTTGAACCGCTGCAAATAACCGAAACAATGTCCACTCACGACGGCGACTGAAGCTGAACTAAACTACTCTGTGGCTGTAGCTCCCCATTTACAGAAATAATTTATGTACGAGGCTACCAAATCAACGAAAATTTCGCCATTTTGGAGCCGAAAATTAATTATAGCTAAACAAAACAAAATTACACTGCCATTTACATTCAGTGGCTTTCCACATGATAGATGAAGAGATTAAAAATAGATTGAGTTAAACCATTGATATTTTCAAAAGTTATCGTGTTTACAAGCCACAGGGACATGATTAATTCACACCATAAGCCACTAAAACCCTTTTTTTATTTAAAAATAGCAATTAAACGATTCAAAAAAATTATTAATAAGTTCAACAATCATTTATCTTTCTAAAAATGTACTTTTTATATCATTTATATGTATAATATGATTGCTAGATACGATTTTATTCGATAAAATGTTGGAATCTGAATTTTTAGGCCATAGTAAAACATACCTTGCGCTTTCCCTAAAGGTATGCAATGTAGGAGACATGCCCACATTATCTTAGCACACCACTTATTTTTAATTTAAATACTTAATTAATTTAATCTCAATTATTTTATAAAACTGCAAAGATAAAATAACACGCTCTCAATTGTAACAAACCTGCTGAATGGAACTAGTTATGTTGAATTTTTTTTATGCTCGTTCAATGCAACGTTTTTATTGCAATGTGCGTGGTGTGCGTGAATTGGCGCCTATATCGATTCCATCTAAATTGCTGTGACTTTGATAAAAGTACATTCAGTTTATCACTATTGACACTGCTATGGCTGTAATGAAAAAGAATTTTATTTTCAATCCTAGAACTCGGTTTTACAGTTTTTGTTTTTCATTAACTAAAAACAAATTAAGGGCATTGTATGTGAAGAGAAAGCGTATAAAATACTAACTTACGGCAGAAGCGACCACATGAAGTTTTTGCACCGATGCTCATGGGTTGATATCATAAAATTCTTGAGGGCGATTTTATTTATTAGACATGGCAATTTCTTTGTGATGCATTAGTAAATAAGCAGTGAACCCATTATCATGTGATAAATAGAACTAAATATAGTATTTTCAGTACGGGATACAATAAAAAAATCGATCTGTGAGCACACATTCTTTTTGGCAAATATACAATTAAGCATCAAAATCTATCGGTTGTTATATTTATCTCTTGCATAATTCTTTAATTTTGTCTTATTTCAGATAACAACAGGGAACATACGAAAACAAAGTGTTGAAAGAAACATAAAATGATAAGGTGAAGAAATATGTTTGCACCCAGATATTTCTATAGACCACCGATCAAAATCTATTTGAGCATGTTTTATGATGACAAACAGAAAAAGATTAAATCGCGCCCAAAGCATAAATTGTTTCAATTTTAACGCATTCTCCTTCACTATTCGTTTTTGTGTGTAGGTAGTTAATTCTAACACAACAAATAGGAATAGGCATGGCAAATTGTAAAGAAGTCCGAAGAGTACAATTTGCCACTATGTCTGGCATATGTGGACTATGAGAAAGCCTTAGATTCCGTCGAAATTTTGGCGGTGCTGCAGTCCCTTCAGCGGTGCCAAGTTGACTCTCGGTATATCGAAGTGCTGAAGTGTTTGTACAGTAGAACTACGATGGCTATCCGAGTAAAGAACCAGAGTACGAAACCTATCCAATTGCAGAGAGGTGTAAGACAGGGTGATGTTATACCCCGAAACTCTTCACCGTTGCATTGGAAGACGTTTTCAAGTTACTGAACTGGAAAGGATACGGTATTAATATCAACGGCGAGTACATCACTCACCTTCGATTTGCCGACGATATGGTCCTTATGGCAGAATTGCTGAAGAACCTAAGCACTATACTCAATGACGTCAATAGTGTCTCCTAACGGATAGGTCTTAAAATTAACATAGCAAAAAAAAGATCATGTGTAGCGTCCATGTTACACATATGCCAGTAGTTGTTGGCAGCCCTAAGCTCGAAGTTGTTGACGAGTATGTTTAGTTGCGACAAAGAGTCCGACTAGGTAAATCCAAATTCGACCAAGAGGTCAATCGACGGATTCAACTTGGCTGGGAAGCATTCGGGACATTACGACACATCTTCTCGTCAGATATACCAAAAACTTGAAACCGAGATTTTACAACCAGTGCGTGTTGCCAGTGATGACTTATGGATCTGAGATGTAGTCCTTTATTGCTGGTCATATGAGAAAGCTCAAGGACGCTCAGCGAGCTAGGAAGAGGGCCATGCTCGGAGTTTATCTTCGTGATAAACTTAGAAATCAGGATATCCGCAGTAGAACCAGAGTGACCGACATAGCCCAACGGATTAGTAAGCTAAAGTGGCAATGGGCCGGCCATATAGCTCGAAGAACCGACAACCGATGGGGAAAAAATGTTCTCGAGTGGCAGCCTCGTACCGGCAGGCGTAGTGTAGGGTATCCCCCCACTAGATGGAGTGATGACCTGGTAAGACATGCAGGAAGCCGATTGATGCAGAAGGCTCAGTACCGTGCTTTGTGGCATCCGCGGGGGAGGCCTGTGTTCAGCAGTGGACTTATGAACGGCTGTAATTATAATGATGAAGAAATATAATATATACATGGAAATTAAATGGTATAACTGGAATTCTGTCATCATCTGTGGGCTGGGGATCCTCAGGACCAGCTCCTTCTAACTGATCACATCCAGCGCAGAGTGCTTCGAATCACACACGCACGCACGCATACACACAAGCACGCACCCCCCCCCCCTACATACAATCATACGCACACAAACAAACACACACACACAAACATACACACACGCGCACGTACGCACGGACGCACGCATACAGACATAGTGACATACTGGTAGGAATAATCAGAACAGTTTTGTATGACTTTAAAACGTCAAGATCTGATGAAACCGCGAATTTCGAAAACTGGTGTGAAACCAATTATCTCACGATTTATTGAAAACCATTAATTTAATAGCAGGAAGTTAAAAACATTTCATTGTAATATTTTTGATAACTCTGACATGCTGGTTCTTTCCTGTGTGTGTGTGCGGTGTAAAGCATGTGTTTACACCGCAGGGCACGTGTTAAATCCGCACTTAAAACGATTTTATTGATTGGTGGTGGGAGGGATTCGAACTGCCTTTCTTGTTTACTGTGGAAGTTATATCGAGCTTTTAGATCTACCACGGCTAAAATTTACACCAAAACGTTATTACGCTATTCCATTACAAATTGGTGAATTTCAAATCTTTTTTTTTTCTTTTTTTTTAAATGTTCAAGAAATATTTCTTCCCATATATATGGTTTATTTTTTATTTTTGTGTTGCTTTATAATTGAAGATAAGATAGAAATATTTATGAAGGTTCCTACATTTTATTTTTAAATTTTTAGGTCTGTTTCATAGAGCTATTCTTTTATCAGGATCAGTTTGTTCCTGGGCTATTGTGGAGGACCCAGTATTTTTTTCGTTTAACCCATTTAGTCCGATAATTATTTTTGCGAAAAATTTATGTTTCATTAACAAAACCTGGTCCAAGAAAACCTAAAAACCGGGGGAAAAATATTTAAAAAAAAATTAATAAAAGGGGGGCGGGCGACTGAGGGGGCGTACCACATTTTATACAGTAGGACTATATGTATGCAAAAAAGACATGATTTTACTAATAAGTTTTTGTTTACTTTTTGGTGTGATATATAATAAAGCACTCTACGTGGACATCGATATTGCACTTGACACACCTTGTAGGACATTGTTTGTGGCATAGGCCACACCTGGTCCTCCTTTCCTGCTTGGTGACATACTGTTATTGCCGTCTTATTGAGAGTCTGATGTTATTGAAGATGATCGACTAGGACCTGGTTTTTCGCGTTGTTTATGATTATCGATAATATAATTTGCAATACGACGTCGAAAGTTTAGCAAGTCGATATTCCCTCCATTATGTCTGTACAGCAGCCATGCATTTTGTACAGACATGTCTATACAATGGAGAATCAGAGGCATATACCACTTTTTTCCTCGAATGCTAGTTCGCAATGACGATATATTCTCTAAATCTACTCCACCCATATTTTTTTTTGTATTGTTGAATGAGATGAGGTTGAAAAACAGATACTTTCGTTTTTAGTTGCTGAGAAATAGCGTTCAGTTTTGTGGAAAGGATCAACACCAACTGCATTAGAGCATACTGACACTATACTATTGTCATGCCACTTGCAAATTATACTATCATCAGATATGCGATAATCATAAAAGCCTCTTCCTTTTGTTTTTGCTTCTTTGTTACCCAATAGAGGGCACTTTCTATATCTATTTTCTCTGTAGTACCAGTTACACGAAATCCCCTCTCAGTGAGTTCGTGAACCAAAGGCAAACCGGTAAAAAGTTGTCTATGAAGTGATGGTAGTTTTTTCATAGCCTAATTTTGCTAGTTGATCTGCATAAGACAAAACTACACTTGCATCAAGACCAAGCTGAGAATATTGTGCATTCGTAAAATAAATGAAGAAGCACCTTGGTATGGTTCAATCCACGAAATGTGACCTCCTAATGTTGCACTTACCCATAACTTGCATCCATATCTAATAGGCTTGCCTCTAAATAACTGTTTGCATCCGTGATGACCAAAATTTGGGACCATAGCCTCATCGACACTATGATTCTCCTTATGTAGACAGTGCTCAAGAAACTTCGTAGTTAAAACTTTTAGTAAAGGACGCACTTTTGCAAATTTATCGGATCTATCTAAGTTTAGATTATCAGCAACATGAATATTAGAGTAAATTAGTGTAAATCTATCTCGAGACAAGGCTGAAGCGATCAAACTATTTCTTGAGTCAGATGCATTTTCCCAGTACATTCTTCTTCTACTCACTTGGCAATAGCCACTGACTAACAAAATCCCTACCCAACATTTCATCTCTTCAATCTTAACGTCAGAAGAGAGAAGCTTACGTGCTAAGTATCTATTGGTTTCAATAGTATACATCTCAAATACTTCTTCTGAAAATGATAAAGAAAACCATTCTATCGGGCTCCTTTCAATAGGAGTATGATAAATGGGTTGCCAAGCAATAGGTCTTTGCTGGAAGTCTCGTTTTCGCCAATTGTACTTCTTGACACGTTTTTTTAAAGGTTCTTGAAATGCGGGAGGGGTTTGGCCCTCAGTTTCTGGTTCCTCTATTGAGGTTGAGGCAGCAGGCTCCGCTGGAGCTCGAAACAAACTTCCAGGCAAATTATTTATGCTGACGTTATCTTCTTCACCCGAGTCTTCGTCAGTCTGGTAATCATTGGCGGTGTCAGGTGGAAGTAAAAAAATATCAAAATCCTGTCTCTGGTTGCTAAAATCATCATCTTCCTCAATAACTGTAGCAATATCATGTAATGTCAATGACCTAAAACAATAAAACACAAAAAGATAAATAAAAAGCTAATATAATAATATGTAAATTGACTTAGGTATTTCATGCTCCTGCATAGGAGCTACTGTACCATATATGTAACGCCTAATCTAGCACTGTGTTCACCTCACTAAAATAATCCAAGTGAAACTTATTTGCAGCTATTACGTCTATTGTAGCCTACTCTTTAAAATAATACCTATAAATAATATGATTCACTTTATTTTAAATTGTTTTTTTCCGTTTCTGTCAAGCAATTTTAATATAAACTGAAGACAACTTGCATAAAATGTGTATGTTATAAAAACTGTGTTGATATAAAACTAATACTCTGAGTAATCTGCCACAACTAACCAAAAAATTTAATAATTTGTGGGTACATCAAAATATTTTTACAAAGTTACTGTACCACATAGGGTACGGTAGGCCTATATGGGTACTAGCTCAGTATATGAATTGAACAATAACTGAAGGCATGACTAAAAATCATTTATAGTGAATTGCTTAAAAGAAGTATGGCGGGTGGAAGGAAAGGGGGAGATCTCCCACTGGGCAAGGTATTTTGCCCAGGGAGCGGCCAACGCTCCGTGTGGTAGTTCGGAGCTATTTTATATATACTGCATTAACATCGCAACTTTGTTAGCGTGATTTAGGCTTCGATACGTTCCCCTTGCGGCGCGACGACAGCGCCGCCACAGAAGTATCAATGGAAGAACTTTTATCAATAGATATAATACCATCTAACTTTCTTAATACTTTTGGGGCATCAATATATGGAGTAGGTTTAAACACAGCTATTGGAAAAGGCTTTTCAACCCTGTATATGACCAGTGAATTTCCTAGTTTTGGAACACTGAGTAATTTGAATCATAGCAACTTTTAAACGAAGAGAACCGATAGTTTCAGAAGATTATTTGAAAATAAATACGATTTGATGTTTGGAGTTGTTACATGTCAAGAGTTGTTGCATGTGAAAAGTTGTTACATGTGAAAAGTTTTAGAAATTTTCGGCGCACGTTTTCTCAATGGATTCAAAGCGTATAAAAGAGATCAGATGTTATGCTATGTTAAATAAAATTTATTTGTTTGTGTCTCAATATGAAAAGACTGACATTTTGTGGTATTCATATGAAAATTAACATGTTTTATACGTAAGAGTATTATTGCATTGTTATTTTGTAAAATGTATTCTGTTTTATATTTAACAGACAAAAAATATACACATATAATATATCAGTTTATCTAGTAGGGTTCGAAAGTTAATATTTGTTTAAACGTGCGAAAGATGTAGCTGAACCTAATGTTATTAAAATGATTTACTTTGCACTTTGTCAATCAATACTTAGCTACTGTATTTAGATTTGGTGTGGAGCCTCAAGGACCTACACGATTTTAACTGAGCGTGCTCAAAGGGCAGTGCTCAAATAAAGTACTTTTAATCAATTTTGGCATGCAACTTCTGACTTATCCTTTTATGAGGTTACTTATAATTATTGCTTAATTTTTGAAGAATGTGAAATTAGAAGAGTATTGGCGTTTAAACATCAGGTTTTCCTATTGTAAGCAACAGCTGAAATACTGCTGTCTAGAACAAGTAAACATTCTGTATTTATATTTTTACAGCGTTTTTTTTTACAGTGGCGTTTACAATAAGAAATTAATACTTACAATATACTTAACATAAATATACTTGTGCCCCATTTTATAATACAAAAATACAAATAATGCTGACAAAATTGTTATTGTAGTAGATATTTAAAATGTGATAAAATTACCTTACCGGAATTGTAAAGAGTCCATGTTTTGTGATTTTTTATAACTGTATTGATGAGCATTACGGAAGGCTAGTCTCGATCGCATTAAATTTAATGGCGCAAAACTCTCTGTCAGACCATCTAGCATTAGAGCTTTTTGGTCTCTTTGGTATTTTTTGTTTGGTCTTTTTGGTCTCAGAATATATTCTGTTGGTCTACACTGCCTCCGCTGGTGAAACAGTATGACACAGTGACGCCTACGGCTAAAGAGAAAGCGGACCTGTTCGCGTCTCTCTTTACCTCCAATTCACGTCTAGACAGTGGTAACAACGTTCCACCTAAAATAACTCACTGCGGGACCTCTATGTTGAAGGTTCTTATAAGAAATAAGGAGGTTCTTAAAACCTTGCAGTGTCTAGACGTGAATAAAGCCTGTAGTGGACCTGATGATATAACAATTAGAGTTCTAAAACTTGTGCACCTGAGTTATCTCCTGTGCTTACACGCTTGTTCCGCCTCTCTTTTAGGACTGGAATAGTACCAAATCCTGGAAGCTGTCCAACGTGCACCCTGTTCGAAAAAAATGCAGCCGTGCATCCCTGCCAATTATTGGCCAAGCTCAATTACCTCCAAACTCTACAAGATTATGAAGCTTATATTGAACGCCCGCTTAATGGAATACCTAGAACAGGATGACCTCCTTAGTGACCGGCAATATGGGTTTCACTGAAATCGGTCAGCTGGGGACCATCTGGCGTATGCCACACACGTGT
The DNA here is from genome assembly GCA_033319125.1 of Parnassius glacialis. Classification (NCBI taxonomy): domain Eukaryota; kingdom Metazoa; phylum Arthropoda; class Insecta; order Lepidoptera; family Papilionidae; genus Parnassius; species Parnassius glacialis. The sequence continues at coordinate 57,361,025 of JAVANC010000001.1, read as the reverse complement.
GTGCGGTGTGTGTGGGGTGAGGCATTCGAAAACAGTGGGAAAGCACTTGCTGTTTCCCTTGATGTCTCAAAGGCCTTTGACAGTGTTTGGCACACTAGCATTTAAGGTAAGCTTCCAGCGTACGGCTAATACCTTTGTCTGATTGAATGGGTAACGGACTTTCTGAGGTGAACGGTCTCTCCGTTTCCTCGTCGATGGCTGCTCATCCGATCCTATGGCGACTAACGCTGGTGTTCCTCAGAGGTCGGTTCTCTCCGCAACTCTCTTCCTATTACATGTTAATGACCTGCTTATGCCCGGCACCTATGGGTATGTAGACAAAAGCACAGCTGTGGAGATATACCAACCAAATCCTCGGGCCAGACGAGATTAAATCAAATCCGAAAGAGAAGCTCTGGTAAAGCGTGTGAATCTCACACTACAGGCAGTCTCCGAATAGCGCGATGCCAATCTTGTGAAATTCAACGCCACCAAAACACAAGCGTGTCTCTTCACTGCAAAAAGGAGCCAGCTCACCCTTGGCTCCTTCTTTCCGAAATGTATCACTGCAATATACCGACCGCCTTCAGTTGGTAGGGTTTGAGATATCCTCAAATCTGAACTTTGGGCGGTTCAATGAGTTTAAGGCCAAAGCAGCTGCAAGAAAGCCGGCAGTCCTAGTAAAGGTGCGGCGATTCTTTACGCCGGGACAGCGGCTTACTTTATATAAAGCGCAAGTTCGGTCGTGCATAGAATATTGCTGCCATATATGAGCTGGTGCTGCAAAATGCCACCTTACAGCTTTGGACTCAATGGAAGGGCGTGCTAAGAGGCTTATTAGTGACCCCAATTTGGTTAAAACCTATCTTAGCAACCTCGAACACAGACGCAAAGTAGCCGGCTTTTCGGTTTTCAACAGAATGCATTTCAGAGAGTGTGCGCAGGAATTGCATAATTGAATTCCTCACTCTCCCTTTCACCATTGGACAACCAGACGTTCGGCCAGTCTCCACCCTTTCGTTTTTGACTTACCAAGCATTCAAACCAAACAGTTCGCTACGTCGTTCATAATACGTACAGCATAGGAATGGAATAAGTTGCCAGCATCTGTCTTTCCATCCGATTACAGTGTGGGTGTCTTCAAGGCAAGAGTGAATAGGTTTTTGTTAAGTCAGTGCGTTTCACTATCTTAGGCTATAGTACCACTTACGTCACGTCACGTTACATCACGTGGAATCGTAAATAAGCGCTGGCTTCGTAAAAAATTAAAAAATACTTCACTGGATATGTCGACGCCGAGGATTCCGATACTGGCTGAAGCAACAAAGGTATTGCCGTGAAATTAAAGAGATACTACAAAAGAGTTATTTTAGCGGTAAACACGCAAACTTTTGTATTCTGGGGATTAAACTAGATTAGATCGCCTCCAATCCGAGACTTTATTCAGCAAAAACTCGACTTCAGAAAAATGTTTCTTTCAGTACTCCGCGAAGTTTTTCTGAGAAATATTTGCACAGCCGGAGTATAGAATATCAACAATGCTGTCATCAGCAGAACAATAAATGTTACCGATTTGAAATATTTATCATTGGTATACAGAAGAAACAGCGTTGGTGATAGCACGCAGCATTGTGGTACACCAGTATTAATAGACTTGTAATCGGAACATGTACCGTCTACTACGACCTAGATGCTCCGATCTGCAAAAATTGGTGTGCCAATAAATATTATTATTACTTAGGGTTATTTATTGGGTAATCTCATCTGGTAGGGCTGAATATATAATAATATATAAAAGGAAATGACATATCTACAAAACCATATATAATTAATATAAATAAATAAAAGCCCAACCAGATGGAAGCCCTCGGCAGGGTTGAACAAACGGTCGAGGGTAAGGGCAAAGGTAAAGAAACCGGCGGACGATATGGGAGGTATCAAGGAACACCACCTTCTGCATTTGAGCCCGGAGCGGTCTATCACGGAGTTCCAGTCGCCTCAGATGATCCGAGAGGCTGACCGGGATTAGCCCAACTAGGGACGACTACAGGAATAATTTCGGTCGGCAGACCACCCCACGTGTCGGTCACCTAGTGAGCCAGGTACAAATATTTTGTTTGCTTGTCTGTTTTGGCTTTTACAAGGTTCTTGTCATACGGAATGGTAATATCGACCAAAGATAACTTTTACTGTGCCCGCTGTGTCAGTAAAATGCTAGGCTTATTCGCAAGAATAGTCCTAACATTGTGCTGCCAACCGATACTTTACGATACCAATCGATGTTAAAATGGTGAATCGCACCATCATCCATCACAGTTAGCTTCCGTGGGAAAATATTTGTTTCAGAGAGCACGAGGGATCTGTGACAGAAAACATCTGGCCGCCGAGCTTCAGCACGTCGAGCAAATATTGCAAGACAACAAGCTTCGGGTCCCGCGCCTACGTCACAGTGACCGAGTGAAGCTGGCCACAGTCGAGCGTGTGCCTGCTGTACTACGCTATGTCAGAGAAGTCACAGAAAAGGTTGGCTTCATCTTGGAGCGAGCCTCTTTTTTTATAATACGTTACCCCTACAGTAGGATTTTCTCTTGTATCGCAGAGGCAGTTTACAAACAAATTGCACAAAGACAAACATCTAGACCCGGAACAATTATTTGTAGGCCACACAAATACTTGTTCCGTGCGGGATTCGAACCCGCGGCACCCAGCGCATCAACTCATTGCTAAGCCACTGCGCAACGAAGCCGTCAATTAGAACATTCTTCAATTCGTCGAAAAAGATTAATCAATTTATACCATCCGTCAAGTGTCATATCCCTCTACAAGATGCAGAAGTGTACAAGCTGGATTGTGAATGTGGTCTCTCGTACATAGGACAAACAAAAAGATTTATTTAAACGCGCGTGAAAGAACATATTGATACTGACTTGAAGCACCGTTGTTCTGGGAATTCTGCTGTCTGTGAACATGTTCAAGATCGCCCCCGTCATTACATCAGATTTGATAGACCACAAATCCTCGAAAAAGGTCACCGATTCCTACCAAGGATGATTTGCGAGGCTATTGAAATTAAAAAAAAAAACTTACATACATATAATTACGCCTCTTTCCCGTAGGGGTAGGCAGAGCCCACTTCTTTCCACTTGCTACGATACTTACATACTTGTTTCGCTTCGTCCACTTTTATTTTTCCCTTCATACATGCTCTTTGGTTAAGGGTACTCTTGACCGGACCTTTTTTCAAGACGTCCCTGATTTGGTCTAGAAACGTCCGCCTAGGTCTACCCCTTCCAACACTTTCATTCACAATCGCCTTATACACTTTTTTCGTCAATCATTCTTCATTCATTCTCTCGACATGGCCAAACATCTTCTTTCAGACTACAACGTTTCCTTATCTCACTATTTCTTATCCTGTCACTCAGTTTAACTCCTATCATACTTCTTAACGTTCTCATCTCAACTGCATTTATTCTGCTTTCATGTTTCTTCTGCCATACCCAACTTTTACTTCCATACATGAGTGTCGGAACTAACACCCCCTCATGCATAGCTATTAATATTAATAAAGGAGTGCAAAGCTTCATTTACCATGTTTCCTGCATTCATTCTTCTTTCGATATCACTCTCACATTTTCCATCTCTTGTAAACTTTGAACCAACTCAAACAAACACAAACACACACTCTTTCACCTGTTCAATTTGTTTACCCCCAATCATGATATTTCAGTCTGTCACTGCCTCATTTTTTTCAAACACCATCACTTTCGTCTTCCTTACATTCATCTTCATTCCCTTTCTAACAAAAGCTGCCCATAGCAGTTGCAGGAGTGCAACTCCTCGACCAAAGACGCAAGTTATACTTGGTCATTAGCATATAAAAAACATCCTAATTTTAATAGAGAAGATCCAAAATCAAGCGTACCACTGCAAAACTCAAGATAATGTAAGATCTTTTTGCGTAGAAAAATTAATATTTACAAAACTGAAGGTAGCCGGGCTAATTATGACATCGGGACGTCAAACACCTCAGTCCCCCCTGTGATCATGTGATTTGTGAAGCATCCGAAAGGTTTGGAATTAAATAATTAAATTAAACGCGTTAAAGTCCGTTAAAATTAGTTTTAATTAAAAAAAAGTCCCGTCTATGATGATAGCTCGGTACCAGTAAAACATGCTGCTGTTATTTGTGAGCACGGCTTTCAGAAAGTACTTATAATAAGGCAGTTTTTGATCCACGAGACCCGACTTCAGAGCGAGATCATGGTGTAGAATCCTGGCTAATAGGTTGTGTTTGTGCAAATACTCTAAGTTAGAAAGAGCCAAACAACCAGAGATGACATGTCTGTCATGTTACTCACCGGGATAGCGACAAACTCGACATATGTTGACGATGCCATCCTTTACGACGTATCTTTTTGGTCTTGATAGGTTATCAAGACCAAAAAGATACGTCGTAAAGGATGGCTCCTGTAAAGAGATAAAACCCTCGGTTTCCCCTAAGAGGTCACAGAAACGTTGCCAATGGGGGGAGGCAACTATATGTATGAAAGGCTCATGAAGAAATTTGTGGAACCTCCCGTGGAGCTCCTTCTCTTTCCATGCGGTGTCCTAGTTGGAAATACTGTATACTTACGGGTCCTGATACTGCTTGTTGGCACTACCCGAGGAAGTTTCTAACTGTACAGTCAACTTTTACAGCTCCAGGACCCTGTTTAGCTATGTATGGGGCCAGTGCCCGTCGGTACTCAAATGACTTTCTGTAGTCTATCCAGGCGGAAAAGTTCCAAAGGTTGCGCTTAACCACTTTACCGATGACCACGTCAATGAAAAGTGATTCCTTGTTTCAACGAGCACCGCCCCAAAATCCATTTTAAGCGTTCGACATCACCTGATTTTAGGTCAGATGACGAGTAATTCTCGCGCTTAAAATGGATTTCAGTGTCTTATATACGGTGCGTAGATACGTGATGGGTGGTACTTGCTCGAGTCAGTAGCATGCTGATATTTAGGAACCAAGTGAGTAATCCCAATAGTCAAAAGGCTCGGGGACGACTTCTGGTCTAGAGCCTCTTGAAACTGTCGGGTGAGCACAGAGTGATACACAATGAACCTCTTCAGCTAATAGTGATGCAGCCCGTAGTCCCGGATTTTTCCAGTTCTGATTCCTACGGACCGCCTCATCTATATCTTCCGGCGTTATGATAACCGGGAATATTGGCGTAATACTCGAACCCTTGATTGCCACAACTTCCATCCAAGGGCCCTCGTTGTACTTCAGGTCACCTATGCACTCCGGCAGTTTTTGCGTTATATGCGGCTGGGACATACTGATATTTGTTCCAGTAAACGCCATCCTGACGGTGCGTACAATTCTTGGCCTATTTTTGCCTGACCTGAAGCTTATCAGTCTGCCAATGAGGGCCCTTGCCTTTGTGATACGGTCTTCGATACTTTTTCTTCAGGTTTAGATAGCGCTTTTTTGCCCACAAGCTCGTCCAGACGTGGGACTTTGGCACCAACCATGCGGCAAATTGCCAAAGTAGCGCCAAAAAGTATCAAGTCAATATCGCAGATTTTCCGGCTGGTACTCAAGTAAGTTGCTCTCATTGGGTTCATAGCCTTCACGATATTCCGATTCCGCTTGCTTAGGGGTATTTGCGAGAATTGCGTTCGATTTTCGAGAGGCGTACAACGCGCTTCCATAATACCTCCAATTTATTTTTATCTGCTTTAGTTCATTGATGTCCATTCCATCATCGTATAAAGTAACCAGTGCAGGAAGATCCATGGCGGCTTCCACGTGTAGATGTTGTTCTGGGATTTGAGGAGCCGCATCCCCAGTCGACTATGACTTCATTCAATAAGGGGAATGGCCTCTCGTCGTAGTATTTCAAGTTCGACATCATCAAATAGTTTAAAGCGCATGATATACCAAACTCGTATTTCAGGATTTACTCTGTGACGGGAACTTACGCCTGCAACTCAGCAAAAAAGATGTATCCGAGCCCGATACGCTAACACTCTAATGTTTTCCCCTTTCGCCCTAAAGTAACGTACTCCACCAGCGGCGGGTGTCACTTGCTGAGTCTGAGAGAACCCTGCTGACACTAAGTCATCTGGTGGGGATGATGGATGCGAGAGGTTATTAGGTGGTCGTTCAGTCCCACGCGCTCGGCTGGCGGTCCACATGCTGTCGCGCCCAGTGCCAGCTATAGATGCGTTCCGGTCTTCGTCGGGCGTTTTCTTACAATTGTCATTATATGGTCATCTTCTATACAGTCTACCAGTTGGAAATGCGCTGCACTGCTGGGTTTTGCCATTGCTCGTTGGCTAAGGACAGAGGAGTAAGCCCTTTATGATACAAATAATTACAAAAGCTGAACACTTCGCGATTATGCATGGTGAGAGCGCTTATAAAGGCGCGCCCATCATGATTCCGCGGCAAGTAACAGCCTCATTACAGATGATTTCGGGTGATACATCCTGTGGAACATTATAACAGTGCGGGCTTCTCTATCCAGAGTGTTAAGTTCGGTCTGAGTCCACCTGAGTATGCCGTAGGTATACATGAAAACAGGCATGACCCAACAACCTGACAGATTTCTGTTAAGCACTCTTGTCAGGTGTGCAAAAATACATCGCAAACTGACGATTAAAGTTGGAAAAATTTACTTTTCCAATATCAGCTCAATAAAATAAAATAATGTCTCTTACCTAGTTGAAGAACAACACCTCGCCCTCTCTCAATTGCGTGCACTATCCCTGTCACCACTAATCCCACCACTACTACTCTAACCATCACTACACTAGGAAAGACAAACTACTAACGATAATACGACACGTGTTTTGCCTCTACACGAGGCATCTTCAGGATTAATAGACTTTGCAATGGCTTACCGCTACGTGAATGGCGAGTCAAAAATAGCTGCTATTTATACAACTCACCGACGCTACCGCTTTCCATCAATTTTATAAATAGATTCTATATTGACAGATAATAAAACCAAACAATTATTAAAAAGATTGATCACTTGTGACAAAAAGTGGATGACCTACGACAAGAACGTGCAAAAAAAGATTATGATCAAAGGGTAGTCAAACTCTACAGACTGTAGCGAAACCCGGATTAATACGCAATAAAGTGATGCTGTGTGCATTGTCGCATTGAATGGGCATCGTTTATTATGAGTATTTATCGCCGGGCAAAACCATCGATTCCGATCTCTACTGCCAACAACTAATAAAACTCAAGCAAACAATTAAGAAAAACCAGCCGGAATTGATCAACAGAAAAGGAGTGGTTTTTCATCATATTAATGTCAGACCACATCCATCTTTGGCCACTCAGCAAAAATTGAGAGGGCTTGGTTGGGAAGTGTTTATGCATATAGTGCTGACCTTGCACCCTCAGATTTTCACCTGTTTCGGTCTCTTCAAAGTTTTTTTACTCGCCGGTAAACGGAACTTAGTTTTTTTTTATTATATAAATTAAGGGACAAACGAACATGCAGCCTCCCTAATAGTAAATTTAAAATGAGAGGATGCGTGTACCCAGCAGTAAGGCATATATAGGCTATAGAATTGTTAATACTTTTAATCATGGTGAAGTAGCTGGGTGTTATTGTCACTATTATAGGACAAGATTGAAACGTTAACAGCTTAGGTAAATCTTTAATTTGTTATCTACTACTACGACACCTCCAGCATAGAAAATTTTCGGTCAATTTAGAATCTCATCAAAATCAAGCTCGGTTTAAATTTCATAGTAAATTCATGAATCAGAATTGTTAATGAAAATCGGAAGATCCAATTTAGGACGGGTGAAATCCATTTTCATTTCAAATCAGACTTGATGCTTTTAATGGTATATTTTTTCACACAATTACTGGGCGTTTTTAATTTCTAATAATAAGAAAACAGTTTGTATCTATCAGAAAGTTTATATTAAAAATGTTTCCTATTTTTGATCACAAGGACCTTAAGAAAATTTATTTTTGAACTATCATGCGAATATTTGATTAATTATGAAGAAAAGAAATGTAATATGAAAGTTAACCAATAGTATTGTAAGTGATATTTTCTACATGGATATTAAATTTGTATAGGTTAAAAAAAGGATTAGCCAATAAGACTGTATTTGAAAATTTTTGTGACAAGGTAATTGTCACAAAAATCACCAAGGTCACCATGGGTCGTTTGCAGATTTAACTGATTTTTATTTACCATTATAGTATATTTTCACAGTGGTTTCCAACGAGATCTAACGATATGTAAACAATTTCTTTTGTTTTCGATTGTTTTAACTGATATCATTTAAAACAATCGAACTATAAAAATATTTCACGAAAAAAATTAACAAATACATTTTTTTTGAGAGACAAATGAGCACAGAGTCCACCTAATGGTAAGTGGTTGCTGTGACCCATAGACATCTACATCTATCCTTAATAAAGTATCAAAATGCAGATGCGTTGTCATCCGTTAGGACTAAGCTGGAACATCTCATTTCCAGTAAAATGGGTCTCCGGTTCTCTACACTCAACACACGAAACACAGCAGTGTTAAAATGCTATTTTACGCTAGTATTCTGTGAGCGTGGTTCTTCCCCGTTTGAGCCGACTCATTCGTACTAAAACTATAATACTAATATAGCTGCTGCATAGCTCAACCACGCAAAAAAATTTAAAATAGAAACTTTATGTTTAGGTCGTGGAAACAATTGTCTATGGCCTAAAAATGATTTTCAATCATTAAAATGCGCTGATAAGTTTGTTTCGTCTTTGAGAATATTTTCATCAATAATATGTAGGTGTTAGGATTGGTTTTCTGTCTAGAAGTCTGGCTGCATTCTACTACTCTTAGCTATTTTTGCCTTTGAGCAGTAGTGTGCGCACTTCTGTTGCTTTCTTTCTTTCAAGTTGGGTGCAGTAGCCACATCTGGTGGACTTTAAGTTAGTTTTGTCACTTCAATTTTGTTAAAAAAATTCAGTATTAACTGATTATTAGATATTATTTTAATATAAATGACTTATAGAGTATGGTAGCAGTGAATGGCAAGGAAGTACTATACACTATATATATATATATATATATATATATATATATATATAAATATATATATATATATATATATATATATATATACTTTGTAGTTTTATGGTACTTACATATCATTTTACACTATTTTAAATTTATTTTTCCATTCTGTTTTTGATTTTCTGCATTCATATTTTGCATTACCTTTATTTCGATAGGATCCTGTAACGTTTTTACACAATAACAAATCATTTTCACTTCATATTTTCACGCTATCAGCACTTTTTAAATCGGTGTCGATGGAGTCTTACCTTTTTCGATCTTTTATTTAGTTCTCCGTAACTCTGCAATTTCGGGTTTTGTGCGCGCTGTTGCGCTATTTTTTTCCTAAATCAATAATATCTCATTTCTTACTTAAATCTTGTCGTTTTTTAATTATAAGCCTAAAACCAAAAATTGTTAGTTTTTGACATCGTTATTTATTTGGTTGTCATGGCAATTTTTATTCAAATTCGTTACCGGTCTGATTTTTTATTTCAATATTTCCACATAAATACTCTTTTGCTCTGGGTCATTTACAAATATTCCCTTTTAATTTAAATAATTTCCCATTCTCTCTAAAAAGGTATAAAAGCCGAACCATTGGTGAATACAGACAGTCGCTTTAGCTTCCAAACTTGAAGCATCTCCTAAAGGCCTTATCCCGGGGCCGCACTGCCCCGGGATCCTGCAAGCCTCTGTCTTCACCTGAAGTCATCGGCGTAGTCTACTCCAAGCGCGGGGCCGCACTGCTCCGGGATCCTGCAAGCCTCTATCTACACCTGAAGTCGTCGGCGTAGTCTTCTCCAAGCGCGGGGCCGCACTGCTCCGGGATCCTGCAAGCCTCTGTCTTCACCTGAAGTCGTCGGCGTAGCCTACTCCAAGCACGGGGCTGCACTGCTCCGGGATCCTGCAAGCCTCTGTCTTCACCCGAAGTCGTCGCCTAACCTACTCCAAGTGCGGGGCCGCACTACTCCGGGATCCTGCAAGCCTTCTTTCATCTGGAGTCGTCGCCTGCACCTCCATCTACTAGTACCCGTGCTATCTTTAGGCGCTGCGAGTGTTTACTCCAGGCGCTGAGAGCGCCTACTCCAAGCGCTACGTGTGCCAACTCCAGACGCTGCATGTGCCTAGACCAGGCGCTGCGTGCCACCACCGCCAAGAAACTCCAAGCTCAGCGTGTGCCTACTCCTACTCCAAGCGCAGCGTGTGCCACTTTGACCTTCAGGCTCCGCTTCAATATTTTTCTATCTTTATTTTCTATCTAATTGTAAATTCACTTCATCCTACAAATACCCTTAAGTTAATAGTTTCTCTCAAACTAAAGATCCTCAAGAAAGCTCTTTTTGTGTTCCCTCTCGTAAACAAGGTCATACTTTGAACACTTGTACTCAACCACGATTCGTGATTTGTTTCAAATGTGATCTTAAAGGTTTTAAAACTGCAGATTGCCCCACTTGTTCTCCTAAACCACATACTAGTTCAAAAAAACTAACTGCTGACTTAATAAGTAACTTAAACTTAGATATTTTGGACTAGTTGGATTAAAACAATTCAAAATTTCTTTTCTTGTTACAAAATCTCTTCTACACTCTTCTCCAAAGAACAAGATCTTAATCGTCGATTCGTTAATGTCAAAATTTATGACTTAACTTTATCTGGTTTACTAGATTCTGGCAGCTCAGTAACTATTCTGAGTAATAATTCTAATTTAGAAATTCTTAAAGTGGGCTGTAAACTTTTCAAGTCAGATCTTATTACTGTCTCTACTGCTAATAATCAAAAAGTTAATTCCTTGGGTTATTTTGACTTAGCTGTTCATTTCAATAATCAAACTCATTTGATTAAAGCTTATGTTTTCCCTGAAATATTTCCTTCGATAATACTAGGTATTGACTTTTGGAGAAAATTTAATCTTTTACCGCTAAAAAGAACCCCTTTGTCGTATCTCCTCAGTTTCAAGGCACTCCCCTGGTTGCCTCAGCCAGTATCGGAATCCTCGGCGTCGACATATCGAGTGACGTGCAGTTTCGTGGTCATTTGGAAGTGAAGGCCAAATTGGCTCTAAAAAGCTTGGCGTGCTCAGCAGAGCGGGACAGTATTTCATGCCGGCACACCGCCTGCAACTTTACAAGGCGCAGGTTCGGCCTCACATGGAGTACTGTTCCCATCTCTGGGCAGAGGCTCCCCAGTGCCAGCTCCTTCCACTTGACCGCATCCAGCGCAGAGCGGCTCGAATCGTCGACGACCGAGTTCTTTCCGATCGGCTCGACTCATTGGCGCTGCGAAGAGATGTTGCATCTCTTTGCATTTTTCTTTCGCATCTACCATGGGGAGTGCTCTGAGGAATTGTTCGGATTAATCCCAGCCGCCAAATTTCACGAACGCACATCGCGGCAGAACTCCCGATACCATCCACACCATCTGGATGATTGGCGGTCCACCACTGTGCGATTTAGAAGATGTTTTCTTCCTCGCACGACTTCCTTGTGGAATCGATTACCATCAGCGATTTTTCCGGACCGATACGACTTAGGGACCTTCAAGAAAAGAGCGTACTCCTTTTTAAAAGGCCGGCAACGCATCTGCAATTCCCTCCCTGGTGTTGCAGTTGTTATGGGCGGCGGTAGTCACTTACCATCAGGTGAGCCGCATGCTCGTTTGCCCCCTCTACTATAAAAAAAAAAAAATAGTGTTTTATCTTCTCTTAACTTTACAGAATCTAAATGCTCTGCTATCGAAACTAAATATATTAAAGTTATACCTTATGAGCATTTAACTCCTAACCAAAAGAACATCGCTAACGACATCATCCAACGCTTCAAGACAATTTCTTTTGAGGAAAAAGGTATCCTGGGAAGCACACACTTAATCACCCACAAGATTGATACTGGTGATTCTCTTCCAATTAAACAAAGATGTTATAGACTGTCTCCTGAAAAACAAAAGGCGTTATTTAATGAAGTACAAGATGCTGGGATGGAAGGTCATTGAACAATGCGAAAGTCCTTGGTTATCTCCAGTTCTCATCACTCCGAAGAAGAATGGTAAATGGCGTTTCTGTGTAGACAGCAGGAAGCTTAACTCAGTTTAAACGTCGTGATGCTTATAGTCTGCCACTAATAAGCGAAATTTTGGACAACCTGAAGAATGCCAAATACTTATCAAGCATCGACATTGCGAAAGCATTTTGGGAAATTCCCTTGAATCCTGCTGATAAAGATAAAACTGCATTTTATGTAGCTGGAAGAGGTATGTTTAGATTCAAGGTAATGCCTTTTGGTCTCACCAACTCACCTGCAACTCTACAAAGATTACTGGATATGCTTTTTACTCCTGAATTTGAGAACAAGGTATTTTGCTATCTGGTTGACATCGTTATTATTAGTGAGACTTTTGATGAACACATATCGCTTCTCATGAAAGTTCATGAAAAACTTTCATATGCTAATCTGACTATTAACTTTGAGAAGAGTCAATTCTTCAAGAAAGAACTGAAATACCTTGGTTTTATAGTGGACGAGTATGGTCTACGTGCTGATCAAGATAAATAAAAGATATTTTAGAATATCCTGTACCTACTTGCAGAAAAGAAGTACGAAGATTCATAGGCACCTGCAGCTGGTTCAGAAGATTCATTCCAAACTTTAGCACTATTGCCTCTTCACTCAACCAACTAACCTGTTCCGGGAAGAACGCTCCTAAATTTTTATGGAATCCAAAAGCTGCAGCTGCATTCCAGAAACTTAAAGAAGCTTTGGTAACTGCTCCTGTCCTTGCTAGCCCTAACTTCTAACTACCCTTCTTAATACATTGTGGTACATCTAATTATGGCATAGGAGCAATGCTTACTCAACATCAACATGACAAAGAAGTCGTAATTGCTTACATGAGTAAAGCACTAAACAAAAATCAACAGAACTGCTCAACTACTGAAAGAGAAACATTGGCTGTAATAACTGCATTAGAACATTGGCGATGTTACCTAGACAATGGTAAAGAATTTACAATATATACTGACCATGCTTCACTTAAATGGTTTCAGAACTTATCAAATCCATCAGAAGACTTGCTCGCTGGACTTTACGCTTATCATGCATTAACTTTGTCCTAAAACATAAAAAAGGAAAGGATAACGTTGTTCCAGATTTATTATCAGGACATAAGAATCAAGAACGTCCTGATACACGAGAAATTTCACCTCAAGGCGTACATCCTATTACGATTGAAGAACCACCTGATCTTAGACTTGGGCACTACAACAAGATTTTTCTCGGATGCTCCAACAACCCAGACGCATATCCCAACTACACTATCAGGGATAACAAACTTTACCGCTGCATCCATTCTCCCGATCTTCTAAACGATGACTTTATTTGAAACGAAGTTCCACTACCTCAAGATAGACATGCACTTATTGAAGCTTACCATGGTTCCCATTCAGAAATCCATCTTGGTATCTTCAAGACATTCAAGAAAATATCTTTAAAATACTATTGGCCTGGTATGTTTAAGGACATTGCTAAATTAATCTTGACTTGTGAAACCTGCTTAACCTACAAACACCCTAATCATTCTCCCTATGGTCTTATGGGTAAACCCAAACTTTGCTCCAGAACTTTTCAAACTATATCCTTAGATCTTATGGGTCCATTGCCTATGACTCGAAGACGAAATCAGTATATTCTAGTAATTAACTGCAATTTTACTAAATATACTATGATTTTTCCCCTTAAACGTGCTACTTCAGCTAATATTATTAATGTTTTGGAAAATTTAGTTTTTCTAGTTCATGGCATTTTCTAAACTATTATAATGGACAAGGCTGTTCAATTTCAGTCGCGAGAATTCCACTCATTTTTAAATTCTTATAATGTTCCTTGTATTTTTCACACAGCTTTATATTTTCCTCAGGTTAATCCTACGGAGAAGTTTAATAGTAAAATTATTACAGCTCTAGCATCTCTAGTAGAAGACGATCATAGATCCTGGGACAACCATCTTGCTAAGATTCAGTACGCAATGAACAGCGCTACAAATTTAGCTACTGGTTTTACTCCAAACTTTTTAGTCTTTGGTAGGGAAACAATACCTTGTGGTTCCTTCTATACTCCAACTCAGAACCTCGAGGAATTGATATTTATGCCTCGTGATATTTACGCGTCTAATGCTGGTCTCCTCTCATCTATCTTTCACAAAGTTCAAACTAAACTTCACATAGCTCACGCTAAAAATAGCGCTCGCTATGATCTTCGCCGGTCTTTTAAAGAATTTAATGTGGGAGACACTGTTTGGCGTAAAAATCATGTTTTAAGCGATTCCGGCGCTTACTTTAATGCTAAACTTGCCCCTAAGTTCATCAAGTGCAAAGTGATAGCTAAACTGTCACCACTAGTCTTTGTGCTTGAAGACCCTAATGGAGTTAAAGGCAAGTGGCACATCAAAGATGTAAAATCATAAATTTTCTTAACTTTTATTAACTTCTAAATTTGTATATATGTATAAATATCACCATCATTTTCACCTTTTTATTTTTATTTCTTTTAATTTGTTTGTTTGTTTGGTGATCCAGTGTTCTTCAACACATCTTGCTTTATGACCTCGAATTTTGGTTGGATAAATCTTCACTTTTTATTTTTGTTTCAGACACATCTCGTTGGTGATGTTGCATAAGTCATAGCGACTAATGCTTGCTTAAGATTAAGTTCTTTATCTTTATCTTCACTTGGGAACGGCTGACTACTCCCTTAATTTTCTTTATCTTTATCTTCACTCTGGAGCGGCTGACTACTCCCTTAAGTTTTTTTCTCCACGCAGGAGCGGATGACAACTCCTTAAATAAGCCTGAATGTCCTTTCGAAAACACGCTTTTAGAGTGGTGCCTCTTCGACTAATTTTTTTTTCACGCAGGAGCAGATGACTACTCCTTAAATTAGCCTGAATGTCCTTTCGAAAACACACTTTTAGAGTGGTAGTCATTGAATGTAAACTCCACCCTTACCTGAATGCAGATGATGAATGTAAGAGATAGTATATCTGATTTTGCCTGTTGATGTCTGTTTCTGGAAAGCTGTGTTTTTATGGTTTATTTTAGAATGTACATGTCAACATTTTTGCTGAGTGAAAAAATTTCACGGTCGGGGGAAAATGTAGTGTTATGGTACTTACATATCATTTTACACTATTTTAAATTTATTTTTCCATTCTGTTTTTGATTTTCTGCATTCATATTTTGCATTACCTTTATTTCGATAGGATCCTGTAACGTTTTTACACAATAACAAATCATTTTCACTTCATATTTTCACGCTATCAGCACTTTTTAAATCGGTGTCGATGGAGTCTTACCTTTTTCGATCTTTTATTTAGTTCTCCGTAACTCTGCAATTTCGGGTTTCGTGCGCGCTGTTGCGCTATTTTTTTTTCCTATATCAATAATATCTCATTTCTTACTTAAATCTTGTCGTTTTTTAATTATAAGCCTGAAACCAAAAATTGTTAGTTTTTGACATCGTTATTTATTTGGTGGTCATGGCAATTTTTATTCAAATTCGTTACCGGTCTGATGTTTTTATTTCAATATTTCCATATAAATACTCTTTTGCTCTGGTTCATTTACAAAAATTTCCTTTTAATTTAAACAATTTCCCGTTCTCTCTAAAAAGGTATAAAAGCTGAACCATCGGTGAATACTAAACGGTGAAGTCTCGCTTCAGCTTCCAAACTTGAAGCATCTCCTAAAGGCCTTATTGATCCTGCAAGCCTCTGTCTTCACCTGAAGTCATCGGCGTAGCCTACTTCAAGCACGATGCCGCACTGCCTCGGGATCCTGCAAGCCTCTATCTACACCTGAAGTCGTCGGCGTAGTCCACTCCAAGCGCGGGGCCGCACTGCTCCGGGATCCTGCAAGCCTCTATCTACACCTGAAGTCGTCGGCATAGTCTACTCCAAGCGCGGGGCCGCACTGCTCCGGGATCCTGCAAGCCTCTGTCTTCACCTGAAGTCGTCGGCGTAGCCTACTCCAAGCACGGGGCCGCACAGCTCAGGGATCCTGCAAGCCCCTGTCTTCACCCGAAGTCGTCGTCTAACCTACTCGAAGTGCGGGGCCGCACTACTCCGGGATCCTGCAAGCCTTCCTTCATCTGGAGTCGTCGCCTGCACCTCCACCTACTAGTGCCCGTGCTATCTTTAGGCGCTGCGACTGTTTACTCCAGGCGCTGAGAGCGCCTACTCCAAGCGCTACGTGTGCCAACTCCAGACGCTGCGTGTGCCTAGACCAGGCGCTGCGTGCCACCACCGCCAAGAAACTCCAAGCTCAGCGTGTGCCTACTCCTACTCCAAGCGCAGCGTGTGCCACTTTGACCTTCAGGCTCCGCTTCAATATTTTTCTATCTTTATTTTCTATCTATTTGTTATTTCACGTCAACCATCACCATCATCATACTTCATTTTTTTATATTAAATTGTAAATATCTTTTTAAAATTTTAAATATATTATTTTCTTGTTCTACTTTTGTTGTTTTGTTGTTCTTAGGTTAGGTCCTTTTTTTTTAATTGTCGCTTCACGACAACTTTACTTGGTAGAACCATGCTACAGCTATATTAGTAGTATAGTTGTAGCACGAATGGGTCAGCTCGACCGGGGAAGGACTCTCACAGAATATAAGCGTCAAATGACAGCTTGACACTGCTGTGTTTCGTATAGTGAGTAGTGTAGAGAAACAGGACCCATTTTACTGGAAAAGAGGCATTCCATCTTAATCCTAACGGGTGACGACGCATCAGCATTTTGATTCTTTATTTAGGATAAATGTAGATGCGTATGGGTCACAGCAACCACTTACCATCGGGTGGACTGTGTGCTCGTTTGTCAGCATATCCTATAAAAAGAACATTTTCGGAGCGCCGTTAGTTAATAGTTTCAGACACTTCCCCCAGAACTTCACTAAATCCGAAGTTGCTATTTCTGAGGCTGTACTGTTTTCTATCGCGAACTTTGAAAAAACAGGGTAAGTATTTATTAATGTATTTCTTGCCTATGTACATAATGTATGATGGTGGTCCTTGACATCTAGCCGTACGAGAAAGCTTAAATTCCCTTAGCGAGCTATGGATGGCTTGGAGTTTCTAAGCGTAATATGCTTCGTAATGAAGATTTACGGAATAAACCAGAATATTGCCCAAGTGATAAGTAAACTGAAGTAACAGTAAGCCGACCAAATAGCCCGAAGAAACGACAACCGATAGGGTAGATAGGTTCTCAAAGGGCAGTTTCGTACCGGTAAACGAAATGTAGGGAGTCGCTCCACTTCGTTTCATACATAACGGTAGTGACTATCTGATGAGAGTTGCTAGAAGACGGACTTGTGAAGGGCTGTAATGCTGATGATAATGATAACAATGACTTTTCCCTCCTCTTTTCCTTCTACCCGCCATACATGTATAAAATTTTACGCTTACAACGAAACATATCTTGGAATTTTAAATTATTTTATAATTTAAATCAGTAATTTTACAGTCTTCAAAAAAGAAGGTGGTTCTACTTTTCATCGATATATAAAGTACTTAATTGGGCTTAGTTTTTTTTTTGTATGCATGTTACGTGATATCCTCGTCAAATGTGAAGTGTTTTGAATCTTTTTTTTTTTAAAATGTAATATTTCAGGGGTAAAACTTCCGCTCTAAAGGAAAAATAGATTAGTTGCTACTTTGTGCATGTGATATTCCTTAGTCCACCCAAAAGTGTCACGCTCACGTTTCGTAGCCAAATGGTATTATAGTAAAATACTTTAATGAGATAACTTAAACTCTTGTAATGTTTTAGATTTTCAAAAAATATTAAAGTTAAACAAAAATGTTAAAAAATAACAAATAGAGAAGACTGGGTTCCCAAAAAATATTCAAATATATGTAGCAAGCACTTTGAAAAACAAATGTTTTTTTTTCATAGAAGTACACACAGTGTAAAGCTGCGTTTTGGTTCAATACCCACATTATTTATGCCCATGCGTAGTTCCTTATTACATATTTTACTTTACAAATGTTTATTTCGTTTACACATGTTCAAATGTGTCTAACATGTTGTCGTCTTATAATGTACATTTCTTTTATAAAACGAAAGTAACAAAGGTATTTCCAGTATCTATAAAACGGCTACTGTTATACATGATCACCTACAGTCCTGATGACTAAGATAAAATGCCTTACAGCTTATAATTATACCGGCTCTCTATGCACAAGAGGCCGGAACACGGCAGTTTAAGCACTGCTGTTTATTTCTGTTTATCCCACTCATGATGTTTATAAGATACGTGGGTAGGAATGGAAAAATGGTAAACGAAAACATGATTCAAAAATTAGTAAACGAATGCTTTCTGTTCTGCAGTTTTTTTTTTAACATGCTATTCATATTATTCATGATTCGCTAGCAATATCAAACCATAAATATTTATTAAATAAAACTACTTTTACGGATTTTATCGCGTTTAATTAACTTATTTTGCTTATATTTGTTAATTCCAGACGTTTCGGGTGCTTTTTTTTATGGAATAGGGGGCAAACGAGCATGCGGCTCACCTGATGGTAAGTGACTACCGCCGCCCATGAACAACCGCAACACCAGGGGTATTGCAGATGCGTTGCCGACCTTTTAGAAAGGTGTAAGCTCTTTTCTTGAAGGTTCCTAAGTCGTATCGGTCCGGAAAATTCGCTGGTGGTAATTGATTCCACAAGGAAGTCGTGCGAGGGAGAAAACTTCTTCTAAATCGCACAGTGGTGGACCGCCAATCATCCAGATGGTATGGATGGTAACGCGAGTTTTGTCGCGATGTGCGATGGTGAAATTGAGCGGCTGGAATTAGTCCGAACAATTCCTCAGAGCACTCCCCGAGATAAATGCGATAAAATACGCAAAGAGATGCAACATCTCTACGCAGTGCCAGTGTATCGAGCCGATCAGAAAAAACTCGGTCGTCGACGATTCGAACCGCTCTGCGCTGGATGCGGTCAAGTGGAAGGAGCTTGCACTGGGGTGCCCCGACCCAGAGATGAGAACAGTATTCCATGTGGGGCCGAACTTGCGCTTTGTAAAGTTGCAAGCGATGTGCCGGCATGAAATACTGTCTCGCTCTGCTGAGCACGCCAAGCTTTTTAGAGGCCAATTTGGCCTTCCCTTCCAAGTGACCACGAAACTGCACACTATTCGATATGTCGACGCCAAGGATTCCGATACTAGCTGAGGCAGCAAGGGGAGTGCCTTGAAACTGAGGAGATACGACAAAGGGCTTCTTTTTAGCGGTAAACGCACAAACTTGTGTCTTCTGGGTATTGAACTGGACTAGATTTAGTCGGCCCAAATCCGAGACTTTGTTAAGCAAAGACTCGACTTCAGACACAAGTTTGTCCCGGTACTCGGCGACGTTTTCCCGAGAAATATTGGCACGGCCGGTATATAAGGCATCACCAGTGATGTCGTCTGCATAGAAATGAATGCTACCAGTTAGCAACATATCATTGATATGCAGGCGAAACAGCGTTGGTAGGATAGCACTCAGCCTTGTGGAACGCCAGCGTTGATAGGCTTGAGATCAGAGCATGCACCGTCTACTACGACCTTGATGCTCAGATCAGCAAGGAAACTGGTGATCCATTTGCACAATTTCTAAGGAAGTACGCAGGAAGCTTCGAAAAAAGCGCTTTGTGCCAGACCCGATCAAAGGCCTTCGCTACGTCCAAACTAACGGCCAATGCCTCCCCCTTGGACTCTACTGCCTCCGCCCATCTATGAGTTAAGTAGACTAGAAGATCACCCGCTGATCGACCCCGACGAAAACCGTACTGGAGGTCACTAATCAGCTGGTGATCCTCAAGGTACCTCATGAGCTGGCAGTTTATAATGGCTTTCATTATTTTGGAGAACAAGGATGTGATAGCGATAGGCCTGCAGTTGGACGGGTCTGAGCGGTCGCCTTTTTTAGGGATCGGGTGCACCAAAGCTGTCTTCCATGAGTTCGGGACTACGCCTTGGGAGTAGGAGTACCGGAAAAGACGCGTTAAAACCGGTGCCAACTCCGGAGCACACGTCTTCAGCACAATGGGAGGGACTCCATCGGGCCCACTCGACTTGCTGACGTCCAGGGAGAAGGGTGCTTTACGGACCGAGCGCTGCGTAAATCGCACATCCGGCATGGAGAACTCACATCGCGGGATGGTCGGCGGTGTGTTCCCCCCGTCATCTAGAGTCGAGTTGGACGCAAAAAGAGAGCTCAATAGATCGGCTTTTTCCTTTGCGGCATGGGCCAGTGAGTCGTCGTCTCTGTGCAGAGATGGAAGAGATGGCTGACAGAAGTTCCCTTGGACAGCCTTGGCGAGAGACCAGAATGCACGGGTTCCCGAAGGAAGGCGAACTAGCTTCTCGCCAATTCTGCCGATGTGCTCAGACCTTGCCTTGGCAATGACGCTTTTGAAGGACCTGGAGGCGGAATTATACTTCTTTTTAAGTGCGCTGGTGTTTACATCCCGAGACGTTGATGCGTCAGCCCAGGCCTGGTAGCACTCCTGCTTATAGCGTGACGCTATTTTACAGGAGCGACCAAACCATGGCTGGGATCTGCCTCCGATGGGCACCACAGAGGATGGAATAAAAAGTTCCATACCCTGAAGTACCACATCAGCAACAGAATCAGCAACAACGCTGGGATCTTCCGGCGAGAAGCAAACCCGCCCCCAAGGGAAGGATGCAAAAGAAGACCGCATCCCGTCCCAATCAGCTGACCTATAGTGCCAAACACGGCGGCAAGCTATAGATCGCAACTGCGATTGGAGCGTGAGTGGCACCGTACTCCGGATCAGACAATGGTCCGAAGAGCCCAGAGGGGCATCGACGGAGACCTGATATCCGTCCGGATGAGAGGTCAGCAGAAGGTCCAACAGGGTAGGTAAATGGTCTTCCACATCTGGGATCCGCGTAGGCGATGTAACCAGTTTTGTGAGACCATATGCCAAAGCAAAGTCATAGACAGATCTACCCGCGTGATCGGTTAAACGAGAACCAAGACATTCAGCGTGGTGGGCGTTGAAATCACCGAGTATCACGATCTCTGCGGATGGGACCTGTTGTAGCACGGAGTCTGCAGCCATTTGGACGTGGTCTATGAGTCGGTCTGTGTCGGCATTACCGCTATGGGACCTATAGAGGCACCCGTAGACGCGGGGATGGTCGTCGCTGTCTACGCGCAGCCATAGGATGGACAGGTCCGTACCTTCAAGACTGCCGAGGCGTCGAAAACAAATGTCCTCTTTGACATACACGCAAACTCCAGCCCGGGGCACAAACGAGTGTTCTAATTTGTACCCCGGGTAGGAGAGATACGACGTATCAGCCGGAGAGGACACCTGTGTCTCGGTTAGAAAGAGCAAGGCCGGCTTACCTATCTCCAGATGGTAGTGGACGGCGTTAAGGTTTGAATGAAGTCCCCTGATATTGCAGAAATCCACGGTAAGCGTGGCAGGGGTTGCCTTTGTTTTCTTGCTCCGCTTGCCCCGAGCAGGTTTCGTCTTGAGCGGAATTTCGCCCCCCCCAGAATACGCGGGGCAGCCTGAGCACCCACGCCCAGGAGTGGAAGAGTTTGGTCGTGGATGCTCAGCGAGGGATTCTCCAGGGGTGCTGGTACCCTCCTGGGGTAGTCTTTTGTTTAATTCCACTACCATGTTGATGGGGGGGGGGGGGATTGGGCCTCCGGCCACCTGCGCTCACCAAGCGCAACGCAGAGGTAAACCTCTACTTCACGCTGGTATTCTGTGAGGTCGTGGTACCACCCCGGTTCGAGCTGGCCCATTCGTGCGACAGCAAAAGCTACCGCTTGGCTCTACCAATTAATTAATAAAAATAAGCAAAATAAGTTAATTAAACACGATAAAATCCGTAAAAGTAGTTTTATTCAATGTGTAGTGTTCGCGTAAATATAAGAAATCATTACACACTTACTCACACTTAATTATGAAATTAATAATCGAAATTTATTTTGTTATTAGATGGAAAATTGTAAAATACCCCTAAGTAGAGCTTATGACATTTTTACAATAAATTAACTATATTTCGTGAAAAATAAAAATCTCAAGCTTTTTGTATGTACTTTTATTTTTATGCCCTCAAACATTTTTTTTATCGGTCAATTATCGGTACATCGCTCTGTACCGATAATTGAACTTGATGTATGGCGCAGTACCATTCGTCGCGCACACATGCACATTTCAGTCACACAAGCACAATTCGTTTTTGGCCTCACCTTATCACTCTATCGCTAATCTAATGTACACTTTATCAACCTTATCATTTTCTAAATCTCCTATATGGAAGTTATTTTATTCTTTTAGTTATTTTAAGTTGGCTCCTACTTTTTAACCGACGAAAAAAGGGAGGTTCTCAAGTCGACGTGTATATTTTTTTATGTTAGACCACGCATAACTTTTTACATAGTGGACCGATTTTGATAATTTTTTTTTCTTAGATAGGGTATACCCCGAAATTGGTTCCATATAAATTTGAAAACAAAACGTCTACCCTAAGGCTGGTAAAATAGGGGTGATTAATTGTTTACTCACATATTCTAATGTTGAGTTGTGTATTACTACATTACACAATAATTACATTACATTACATTACAAAAAAACCTCACGATAAATGAGCTTTAGACCTGTCAGTTTCTTGTGTGTGGTCTACACTCAGTCAGGTCATCTCAGTCTCTGCATTTCTGCTAAAGCTCGTTCATTCTGAGGTTTGTGTAATACCTTATTTGGCTCTAGATTAGATAAAGCAATACCCTCAAGTTCTTGTACTCTACTCAGTGCCACATATAACTGTGCCACATATACAGTGTTTGCCCTTTGGCAAACACTTTCTTTCCGAGGTCGATTACAGCTTTATCAAGGGTCGTACCTTGTAATTTGTGAACCGTGACGGCTCAGCATAAAATTATCGGCAACATCCTGCGCTCAGAGTCGCCATAACTCTTCGTACTTTGAAAAGTTGCTACCACTTCACACAACCATAGCTATTTTTTAGTCTGCTTCTTATGCTTACAGTCTTTCCTCGCGATGATCTAAACTCTCCTGTTAACGTATTAATCTAATTCTCTTTCTATTTGCTTTCCACCTTTTTTTTCTCATTATTACATTCTTCTAAATATCTCTTTCTCATTCGAGCAGCATTTATGGAGGCCTACCCATGGTGGTATATAAAAGCCTGTTTTTTTTAAAGTATTTATATTCTACAACAAATAATAGTAAAAGTAGGATTATATAACAGTTAATAGCTATAGTAAGGTAGGTAACTAATTTGAAAGTATTCAAAAATTAAGCATGTAGTAATTAGTAGGTTATAGCCACGAAAAATTATAAAATAAAAACCTTTTTACAAAAAAATTAAACCGCCGAAAAAACTAAAAAGCAAAAATAATAAACCTTTTTATTTAACCTTAATAACTAAGTTCTTAAACTAATTTAAGTATACGTAAATATATATTTTTTAAATTTAAAGAAATAACCAAATCAAATTAACAATGCCGCGCATCACGCTGTACATAATTAATTAATTTGCTTGTTTGGCGCCGACTCAAAATTACTTAGGTATACTTACATTAGTTTTAGAACTTAGTTCTTAAGGTTAATTAAAAACTCAAAATAATTACAAAAATATATACTTAGGTATACTTAAATTAGTTTAAGAACTTAGTTATTAAGGTTAAATAAAAAGGTTTAATATTTTTTGCTTTTTAGTTATTTCGGCGGTTTAATTTTTTTGTTAAAAGGTTTTTATTAAATATGCTTTTATTAGCTTGGCGTTTATATTTGTATTTATGTCTGAATGTAATGTTTTAATTCAGTTTCTACCCACATTCATTCGTTTGTATATTCTGAAATTTTGCAGACGTATTAGGAACCGATGAAAATATAATAATAAAATATAATAATTTCATGACTATGACTTACTATTCTCCCTTGGATCAACATATTATTTGATCATAACATGTTAGTTTAGTATTTAAGTTCTTATGAAATAATGTTAATAGTTTATTAGAAAGCCCTTTCTGACAATTATTGTTGAAAACGTTTTCATTATACAGAGTCCGCCTCAAAATGCTTGTAACAAAACTTCAGACGGCTTTCTGTCGCATTGATTTTCACAGATTATCATATCAAACGACTGTTGAGACTTACCCCATCACGTTTCAATTGTGTGTGTAAATCAAATAATCTGGAAATATCAGCATTTTCTAATTTTCAATATAAACTTCGAAATTACTAGAGTGGTTCTTCCAAAATAATTATATTTCTCTCATGAGAAACGAGGGAAGGTGCCATTTGTCAGATGCAATTATTATTATCTTAGTTTTTTATTCGACGTAGAAAAGCAGAATGTCACTATATATCAGTTTTTATATGAGTTATTGATATTTGTAGTTAGTGTGGGAAATGATAATATTTAAAAGATAATGGACTGTATTAGCGGAATTAGGTTAGATTAAAGTTTGAATTGGCAGTGACGTCCAGCGACGAGCCACGTACTTATCAGGTGTGATTCCAGCGATGCACTCAGAGTTGTATTGCACAGTTACATAAATTTAACACAATTCACGGCTGTGATTTAAGTTTTTGATAATATAAACCGATAAACAATGCGTTGTTAAAGGTAAGCGGAGACACATTATAATACTGGCATCGTGCATGCGAGTAAGAACGAAGAGTGCTGGTTGCGAAGGGATGAATGAAGGGTTTAAAGGAAATTTAGTTCGTCAACCGTCTATTAATCCGCTAATTAAATCAGTTGGTGCATTATAAAATGTTTCTTCGCAGTACTTTTCTAATGCAGGCAATAATGAATTTTATCTTTTTAGACAGACTATTGCTCAACATTTACGTTAGCTTCTCCTAGAATTTGCTTTAGAAATTGAAGAAATGATTTTGTCAATAATAAGAAGGCAACGAATCAGAGTAATAAATCCGATTTTGTCACCTAAACGACATCCATATGCATCAATAACAGAGTATATGGGGTCTAACAAAACGGTTTTCATTAAACAAAACATCAGCCAGAGGAACAGCAAGTGTTCTGAAGGGCTACGCCATCGGAATTAGCGCCTGTTGCTTCTACAAATGGTGCCACTAACAAAGATATAGAAGTAGAGTACAACGTATTAGATTATCATAATTATTAGTATATTATCGAAATACCTAAGCTGTAATGTTGACTGTAATACATAAAAATATAATTTATTTACCTGAATGTGCTCTGTTTAATTCTTCTTAAACTTCCTTCAGTAAGTCAAGTAAAAATTTCGATATACTATTTGATGATACTCTGAAGTCGTATGATTATGAGTTCAAACTATTTCCAGTTGCTAGATATCGTAGCGTTATTTGTAGTTTCAATTTGCTGTCAATGCTTCTCGACATATTGTATTCTGTTTAGATATTTTTTGGACACTACTCAATAAGAAATCAAAATTATCTTCGCTCATTCGAAAGTAGTTTATATAGCTTTCAGTATTTTCATCTGCTAATATCAAAAATTAACTGTGTTGCACCCAGATGCTCTTTTGCTATCCATTCTCAAATCCACCAATGCCTTTTCTTTCGAGACAACCTTTTTTTAATTTTATTAATTAGGTATCATATTAAATGTTTCATAAAAAATGGAAACTCTTGAATGTTCCCATCAAATGGGAAGCTGAATACGCGGCAACTTAATAGGGTTTATACAGTTTTATACGGTAAGGATCAAAACTGCTGGAGGAAGCCTTCTCCAACTTAATTAAAGTATCATATGTACGACAACATTTTGAACAACAAAATGAAGCTGCGCCACTAACGAAGCCATAATGTCAACGATACTGTTGATTTCACTACACATTTATTTTGACGAAACAAGTTTCACAAGTACCAATTAGTTTTATAAAATTAATTTAATCATGCATAACACCAGTTTCGTAATGTAAATTCGGCCTTATTTTTAGTCAGATTATAATTTACTTAATCGATAACGTTTATTTAACGAATGAGAAATCAGACCTTATGCAAGTAAAAAGCCTGAATAAAAACTGTCTAATAAGTGAAGTAATAGCTTACATGAGCCCCACTGGTGGGCATAGATCTCTCATTTTTGAGAGGCTGCTCCAATGCGTGTTGCAGACTTCACGTGTGATTGAAATAATATATTGCTCAGACAAATATCTCTACTTTCAAACTCCACTACTGAACATAGGAATCACCACTGATTGCTCCATGATATTTTCCATAGATTTCACGATTGGCAGGCTGATTGGCAACTGCCCTGTTTATTTTCTTTTAGGTTTGTTATGAAGACGCCGCTGCCCATCTCCTAGTTTTTTTTCTTTCTGTCGCCTCTTAGCACATCTAATGGATATTCTTACTCGTATTTCACTACGAGCCCAATCGTTTATTTCCTCACTTTTTATAAATATACAAGCTGTTACAACTTCCTAATAAATCTAAAAGTTACGTGGAAGGGCGCGTTACGTTAATGATATGTTTTAAAAGTTTTATATTGCGTTACTGCCGCGAGTGGTGTGTTCGCGATGAAGCTAAATTTTCTCAACGAGACTTGAACGTGAGTTTTAAAATTTTCCAAATACTTCAAAAGTTAACTCTGTTTTAAATTAACATACAAATACAAAAAATTTACAACTTTTAAGTAAAAGCGTCAATTCAGAACAAATTAAAAAATAAAGTATGTCAGCAATCCGATAATACAAGTAATATTTGACTGTATTTTTCGTATTTACATTACATACGCGATATTTTAACCAATTTTGAATTGAAGTTATAATTATTTTTAAATTATTTACTATACTTCAGTGGTGGTTTCATAAAAACTGCCAAAAATTGTTACCCTTAGGGTAAAGGTAAAAATAGGAAATTAATTTTGTAATGTTACTAATAAGATTAAATTCTCGGTTTTACTTTTAAACGTTATTTTAAAACGTTCTTTTTTTTAAAAATGAAAGAATAAATTATTTAAATGACTCCATTAAATACGATATTTAATAAGCATTGAAAATATTCGGTAGTCTAAGTGATTAACACAGATATTTGTGTTATTATGTTAATAATAAACGTACGTTAATAACGTGTAAGGGTGTAATGAGGATATTATTTAACATTTGTTATTCTCCAAGTGCCAAACTTATCTGAACGCAGTACATACTACAAAATAATATCATAATCATAAACACTCATGTCACCCAGAGAGGTAGGCCAGAGAGAACGAACTTCCATTTGGCACGATTCTGACACACCTCTCTCGCCTACTTTACATCCATGTACTTACACGCATACATGCTCGTCAGTAAAAGGCACGTATAATCTCGCCCATTTTCAATATATCAACAATTTAGTCGATAAACTTTCGTCTAGGGCGTTCCTTGCCAACTCTGCCGTTCACTTCTGCAACATAAATTTGCTTTGTCACTCTTTCCTCGTTTATTTTTTCTACACGATCAAATCTCCGAAGCATTCCTTATTCTGGTCACAATATCATCTTATAAACCATACTTTTCTCTTATCACGCTGTCATTAAGAGATTTCCCTAACGTTATATAAGTTATACGTTCTTAATGATCACATTTCTACAGCATTTATTCTACTCTCGTGCTGTAAAGCATTGTAAAGCACCCGAACGTCGGGAATTAAAAGCTAAATCAAACGCGATTGAATCCGTAAAAAATAGTTTCATTTAATTCTCTATTGTGTTAAATGATACAATGAAATGGAAAAGAAAATTATTAAATGTGAAAAAGAATATTAGCCGTTAGCAGAAGTAAATCTGATTCCCTTGGTGTCTGCTTACCGTTGAAACGTTATTTCGTGTCATTAATGTTCAGTTTCTTGAACTTGAACAACTGACACTATGAAGTAAGTACCTGCAAAACACACGCACACTCACAAATACACACACACATAGATACTTTTATTATTTTAGTCTTACGACTCTTATATTATTATGCGTTCCTTATGTGTCCAGATGCATAAGGAAGAAATTGGTTAATCGATAACCCATTTTTACCATTACAGCTTATCAGAAGTCTACTTTTAAACATAGGCCTTCCCATACACCACCTCATAGAGGACGAATTGGGAACTGCAGTTTTTTTGGAACGAAGTTCCTTATCGCACGGTATGGACTTGTCGGATGGAGGCTAGACGATAAAAAGTGTAAGAGTTTCCGTTACGACCTATTTCCTATAAGGAAGCGAGATAGAACAATATTCATCTCCTTCGCACTTTTTCTTATCGTGCCATGAAAGAAATATTTCTTTAAATGAAGCACATATATTAATCAATAAATTATACTACGAAAGGAAATTCGTTCCAACCGAGTATTCCACACCACTCACGCATGTTTTTTTATTATGTTATTATGAATGGCTATGCTGCCCATCTCTTGTTTCATTTCCCTTTGTCGCCTCTCACAACAACCACAGGAAGATACAGTGGTAACGCCGCCACTACACTACACAAAACATCTCTATTTTAAATGATTTTTTGTTTATAATATAAACATCTGGGGATATATTTAAGGCACACTTTACTGATATATCTGCATTAATTATAGCCTATTATAAAAAACTAATGACATCATTTTACACCTGAGTGAAACATTTACATTGTAGATCCGTTCCTAATCACACCGTCATTAAATTAGACATGGCTAAATGAGAAAAGGTAATATCACCAATAATTCTTTAGCATGCGCCCTTATAAGCCAAAATGATTTCAATATAATGTAAAATGTATAATTGAAACGAGAAAATTATGAATCGATAGACATGTCGGCGTAATTTATCAATTCTATTCAATATATAATAGAACATACAGAAATGTGTACAATTATTCTTTCTCTCCTTTTTATAGTGGTTAGTTATTTGTCTTTATTAAATATTTAATTAAATATTACAGCTAAATTATTTTATTCATAAGCTCCTAAAAGACCGGTAGGCAGTTCCATTTCACAAAATATCAGCAACTTTTATTTTATTCGTATAATTTTTAGTTAACTTAAAACCTGGAAACACCTACTGGATATGTGTCCACAGGATATGACGATGACTGTTTTAAGCTGTCGTAAAGTGCCGAAAAACTCTAAACTATAATTTTTAATGTAATATTTTATAAGTAGTACTAAGTTTGAATTTGAAATATCGGAACATAATATTTAAAAACATAGTTTTTTATTTACTGTAGAAAAGAACGACCGATTTTTGTATTGAAACTTTTAATAATAATAAATACTTACAGAAGAATAGGGTAGGAAAGATAAATGTGCTTCATTCAATAAAAATAAAATATTACGAAATAGTCTATATGCATACAACAGTTCATCAAGGCTCCATTATTCCTGGCCCATTGTATAAAGAGATTCGCCAAATGTCCGGAAATGCCAAATTCACGGACGCCTGTCGTGACATACGTAGATAGTGAGTCATAAAATTTTATGTAAACTTAAAAAAAACCGGCCATGTGCGAGTCGGACTCGCGCACCGAGGGTTCCGAACAAATCCGTAAGTAAAGTTTAAAATTATTAAAAATATTTTTATTATATGATGTAACTAAAAATTTATGGTTTTCGCAATTTTTCCTTTATCTGCGCTATAAAACGTTGCTTAGTACCAAATTTCAAGATTCTGAGTTCACGGAAAGTACCCTGTAGGTTTTGATTCCCTTGCGAATGTCTAAAATTTGTGGCATAAACGGCTGTATCTTTTGATTGTTTTGGCTTAGAAGTTTGATTTTTTGACAGATCTAAGGGACATTAGAGTTGATTATTTGATATGAATTTCAGTTCGATACCCTCCACGCGTTCCTCAAAAAAAGGGTCTTGAGAGACAGACAGACAGACGGATGACACAGTGCTATCCTATAAGGGTTACGTTTTTTCCATTTGAGGTACGGAACCCTAATTATTTAGACGTTATTTTAGTAAAAAAAAATTACAAAGTTAAACAGCTGTTAACTGTGAACCTTATATAGTGAAGATGTGTTAGAGTGTTTATTGAATAAATAGTGAAAAACAAAATTTACATATTAAAAACATTCTGTTTCTAAAGATCACAGAAAAATATATAATAATATAATAACTGTCATATAATACTAACTAACACGACTCCACCTAACGCCTCTGTTGTGTAAAAAATCAGCGCATAATATATGTTTATCAATTAGTAAAGCTTATTGATCGTGGGGGTAATGTGCAGTGAGTACGGTAAATACATGTCACCGCAAGATGGCGCTAATGTCACTTGTACAAAGTTCAGTAAGCAGCTACATCTTGTGTCTGTAGCATTGCAGTGAGCGCTTTAATAATGCCGTCATTAGCTTGCTCTGAATGCAAATTCAAAGAAAAACGCTGGAGCAAGGACACAACGCCGGTAAAAACCTCAAAAGTGAATGTTGCATATATTTGAGTGAGTTTTTGGACAGGAATTGCGATGTTTCCGAGAAGAAACGCGGAAGAAATGAAATGCGAAGAATTTCGAGCATTCAGAGAGGAACTTCATGACATAAGAGCCCTAGACACTAAATGCGGTGCTCGTTTAGATAAGATAGAGAACACGGTCGAAACTATCCTGAAATCACAAGAACAATATATAGCTCTCAAGGATTTAAAAGTGAAATCCTGAAACTCGAGTAAACCGTCAATCAGCTTTAAGTCAAAATAAATAATAGGGACCGGGAATTGCTTTCAAACGACGTTGAATTAAGTGACATTCCAGAGGAGAGTAGGGAGAACCCAACACACTTGGTTCTGACATGTGTTACCAAGTTTGGTATTCAATTGGAGGAAAAGGAACTGGTCAATTTTATGCGAGTGTGGGACACCCGTCAGGACGCCACGGCCCGTCCGCGTGCCATCGCCGTGCGGCTGGCGCGCACAACGTATGCGATGTCGTACTGTGCGTTGCGCGCGCCCACCTAAGTCTCACATCCGAGGCTCTGGGCTTTAAGTTCACGCCCTGCAAAATCTACATAAACGAACGACTGACTAAAAAAGGGTAGTAGTTTGGCATAGTGCGCGAGACAGACCGCCAGCAGGGAAGGTGGTATGTTAGGAAGAAGGGAGGCCGAGTTTTTGCACGGCGGGAGGCAGTAGCTCCAATATATCGCATTAACTTCAACGCGGATATTGCAAAAGTTTTTGGGTCTGAATATGTTCGGTCGCCATAACTGTCTCTCAGTTTACAGTATGTTAGGAGACATTCATTTAAATTTATTCAATAACGTGGATAGTAATTAAAATAAAACTTTGTAAATTCTTACAGTATATTATAAACTGATTCAATGTGTAACTGAAATCACCTAATTCACCGATCACAGTCAGACATTAATAGATATAGTTTGTAAAGACATCCAGTAGTACGATATTTTCGTTAATCACATACCCGGTCTGAGTGGCCATGCATTTATTTGTTGTTAAAATAACTTTATAAAGCCCAAACAAAAACCAATTATAATATCACGCAGAGGCTTACATTATATTGATGTCGAACAATTTGAATTGGATCTAAAGTCGATGAACTGGGAAACCATCAACCCATCAACACCCTGACTGACGTTAATGATATGTTATCTCTTTTTAACACAACGATGTTAACCTTATTCGATATTCATACGCCTCTCCGCACAAAAACATGACAACAGCCTGTCGGAAGCTGAAACTCAAATCCAACAAGTGAACAATTGGATTCACAACGTGACAGCTGACGTGAAGAAAACGTTTGATGACCTCAAACTTGGGGATTGACTTACGTGGATTCAAAGTGCCGCCGTTCGACGGGACTTTTTCTTGGTCAGCCTACAAAATCCAGTTTGAGACAATCATGAAGGCGAACGGCTGGAATAAAAGTCAGGACATGAATGCTCTCACCCAAGACCTGCGCGACTAGACCATAACTGGTCTAGAAGCTTTCGGTAAGGGAGTGACTTATGAGGAGCTCCTTGAGGTATTGGAGGCGAGATATGGCGACGCTCACCTGGAACACGTCTTTCATATGCAGCTCAAATATTGCGTATAACGCATCAACAAAAACATGCAGCAGTGAGCCCTTGAGATCGAGAAGCTGGTTAGAAGAGCATACCAGTCTGTCCCTGTGCTCATTGAAGGGAACTTGATGCAGGCATTCATCGACGGTATCCGAGATCTTGGATTCAAAACTGCTGTGTGGCTTGGCACCACGAGATGCTTAAGAACGCCTCGGCCCATGCACTGAAGGGGGAAGCCGTGCGACAGGATCATTGTTTCCATCGCGTCAGGTAGGTTGCAACAGTTATAATTCACGACTGCATTAAAGGATAAGTTTTAATAAATCCCTATGTGCCCTAAGCGAACTATAGAAAGGGAAGATGATCGATCTCGAGAGGGTAGTGTGGCTAACAGCACCACCTAGCGCAGCAGGAAATTTCATGGCAACGCAATGGGATTTTTTCTAGAAGACCTTGTCCTGAAGACTGCAAGCATTTTACTAGGCAAGAGGGAAAGGAAGTTGTATCTGCAAGGATGCTCAGGAAAGACTAGCTCGGCAATGAGTGGAAGGATAGCGTACAACATGCACAGCTGGAAGATTCGGACATCAAGCTGATACTGGAATGGATGAAGGACAGTGCTCCTAAGCCCAAGTGGAGCGACGTCTCAGCGATGAGTTTGACCACGAAAAGCTATTGAGCCCAATACGACAGCCTGCTCATTCAAGATGGAGTCCTATGCCGTAAATGGGAAATGGTCGGGAAGAAAGTTGTCATTTGCAAATGGTTGTCCCTAAAGCTAATGTACCGGATGTTCTACTGCTGAAACTCTATCAAGAGAAGGATGCGACCTCAAGCTTTAGCTTTAGCTCCTCAAGCATCAAAAGGTTGGTTCCACTGGTTGGTTGAATGCTTTAGTTTGCATAATCTAAGAAATTTGGCAATTGGAGGAGATCTACCATTGAAACGTAAATAGGCTGAATATGAATTAAGTTACAAAATGTATTATGATCTGACCTTATGTGTTTGAAGACTTTGAAACTAAAATTTTGTTATATAATTTCGACATATTATATGAGTAAGGAGCATAATATATAATATCCGCCAAAAATTTTTGCACTCTTTTTATATATTATGTGAATATCAACTAGACATCAATAATGAATATCTGATTATAGAATTCCGATTGTTCCGATAATTTTTGTTCACATAATATTATTATTCAAAAGACTACTTATTTAGTATCATAAAACCTACATTAATATAAATAGAACTAAGGGTCACCAAGAAATTTAAGGTATCACGAAAAGGTACGAAGCCGAAATATTGTATTGAATATTTGAATGCTACTTTCGGAAACAACCAAATATTTAAAACGCATTAGGCAAAGGCTACTTGAATTTGTAAATAAATAGATCTCTTTATTTTATCAAGGTTTATAAATAACCGATCAAGTGCGAGTTGGAGTCACGCATGAAACGTTCCGTACCATTGTAATTCTCGTTTCTAGTAGGGAAGTCCCTTTTAATTTATAATTTATTTATTGCTATTTTGGCAGCTGAAATGCACATTATAAGAAAATATCAACCTTCTACCTATTACGGATTACAGCACCTGACACAAAGATGGATGGATGGACGGACGGACAGTGGAGCATTAGTTGTAGGACCCGGTTAGTCACCGTTTGGGTACGGAACCCTTAAAAGCGAAATGTGTGATTTACGGGAGTACATCAGTAATTAGAAGAATTCTTCTATAATAAAACATAAGTATGGTACAAAAAAATATATTGCACGAATCAAATATTAAATTTGTAATACCTGTAATTTATTGTTACAATATTTTTCAAACCACAAATGTGAGGCAGTAAAAACATCAATATCGTTATAATAATTATTATATGATTGCACTATGCGTCTTAATGGGGAACGAAGGCCAGCGTTAGTACGACAGATTTTTGTCATAAATAGTTTATGCGTTGAAGGCACCGGAGAGGTTACGCCTTGCCCGGAAGTCCCTTTAACACGGGCCGGTTTGGCAATAGCCTGAGAGGACGCGGGTTTGGACCACCTAGATCGGTACGAATCTTCATTCGGAGTAGAGTTATATTATATATAGGGGAGTAGGTTGCCGAGAACGGGACTTCAAAAGATCGACTCACATGATGGCCCGATGCAATACCTACAGCTGATATATCTGCGGAGACTACTCGTATTCCTCAAACAATATAAACACATTGGACAATTTGATATGGTTTTTCTGCTACATTAACCAGCGA
This sequence comes from Parnassius glacialis, assembly GCA_033319125.1. Taxonomy (NCBI): domain Eukaryota; kingdom Metazoa; phylum Arthropoda; class Insecta; order Lepidoptera; family Papilionidae; genus Parnassius; species Parnassius glacialis. The sequence continues at coordinate 57,326,656 of JAVANC010000001.1, read as the reverse complement.
TCAAGGCAGATAGTTCGAAAAAACTAACTCGTATTATCATGGCTCGACGAACTTATAGTATTATTAGAACTGTGTGCCGCCCTACGCACGGACACCAGCGTTAGTGCAGCCGAACTTACTTACGGTTACAATCTTCGACTACCGAGTAATTTCATATATACAAGTATATCTAACTACTACTATGGACACTATTTACGTCGAAAATTTACGGAATATCATTCGAGAGAACAAGCCACGCCCACTTACTAAGCATGATCGTTGATATTGAAATTTTAAGAATGTATAAATTTTAATGTAGACATTGGTTAAAACTTTATAAAATTTGTTAATTTTTAGTATACAGGCTGTCCTATTAATAGTATTTCAAACGAAATGTGGCGAGAGATAAGATCATACCATATGATAACAGCCAAATAATTTTAGTGAAACTGTTACAGTTTTCAAGATTTTTTTATTTTCATGATTTAATTTTTTTATTTTTCACCTTATACATATAATTTATATTATTCCATTGAAAAAGCGAAAACGTATTTTTATTCAATAAAATTTCTGACTAGATATGTAGCTGCATGTTTACTGGAGTTTCCTACAGTTTTAGAACATAACTTCAACAGTTTCCTTAGAAAAGAATATTAAAGTTGCAAATTTCGACGACTCAAGATTTTTCATCCAAGTTTAAGATATTGTAGTGTTAAAAAAGTACGACATCCTAGATGCCTATTGGCTTGTAAAATAGTGCAATGAATGATGATTTAAGAACTATAAAACAAAAACAATTTTGTAATAAAACAAAAAAGGTTATTGTTACTTCATTGCTGAAGGGTATAATTTATCGACAAAAGTTTTTTTTTAACTTTGCAACAGATCTCAAAATATTGTAAAAAATAGAGCGGAGAAATCAATATTAATAACAAAACAGGTTTTGGAGTTAATCAATTTATCAATTTACTATGTTAAACTATGTTAAAAATATTTTTGTCAATGAACGAGTATTATTTTTCTCTATAAACAACACCTGGTAAGCTGGTACCTGAGCCTATTTTTGCGCTTATAAATGCCGCGCCTGAGAGAGATAGCAAGTAAACTTGGAAATTGGTTAGGAGTGAGTAAAAGAGACTGATACTTACGGACGGTCGTTTTAATTCCCATTCCTTTTGTAGTTTCCTATTTATTATTTTCTAATGTTAATAGTTATTAATTATATTTCTAATTATTATCTTAATAATAATATTATTAGTATTAATGTGATAATTTTTAATATAATCATGAAAATCAAGTCTTGAAAACTGTAACAGTTTTATTAAAACTTTTTTTGAAAAGTTTAAAGGCTACGGTCTTATCTTTCGCCACATTTTGTTTGGACTACTACAGTTTACAGGACAGCCTGTATAAGGAATCACATTTTGATGAATAATGATGTTTTGAGACGGTGTAATTATTCTACTCGCTTCTACTGATTCTACTCTTTCTACTAATTCGTCCCGTAAGATCGGCGAAGCGGTGACCCGTTAGGTCTGCAAAAGCTTAAAGCGCAATTAAAACGCAAACGAGTGTCTTTTGTGTCGGTCGGCTATTATTCCTTTGTAAAGAAAAAGAATCAAAATGAAAAGAATCAAAATGTTAAACTAAAAGAGTACTACTTATTTCATTCTTTATTTATCTAAATTTTCTTATATCTGTAGCAATTATGGCAAGCACTCGCCAATTGTGATTAAATCTCCGTTCTAGCAGTGATATGTAAAACCGATGTGTGAAAAAGATCATGGTCAAAGGGAAGTCAAGCTCCGCAGACTGTAGCGAAACCCGAATTAACACGAAATAAGGTGATACTGTGTGTATGGTATGATTGGAAGGGCATCGTTTAAGGGCCAAATCATCGATTCAAATTTCTACTGCCAACAACTAATGAGACTCCAGTAAGAAATGGAGAAAAAGCGGCCGGAATGGATAAACAGAAAAGGAGTGGGATTTCATCGTGATAACGCCAGACCGTACACATCTTTGGCCACTCAGCACGAATTGAGAGAGCTTGGTTGGAAAGTGTTACGAGTAATGCATTATGATATATGATATGATGTATATCTGTTTTGGTCTCTGCAAAATTCTTTGGGTAGTGTTAGGTTAAGATCTAGAGAGGACTGTCAAAACTACTTCTCGTATTTTTTAGGGTTCCGTACCTCAAAAGAAAAAAACCTAAACCCTTTTAGGATCACTTTGCTGTCCGTCTGTCTGTCTTTCTGTCTGTCAAGACCCTTTTTCTCAGGAACGAGTGGAGATATCAAGCTAAAATTCAAATGAAATTCTCAAGACTGCTGTCTCTTGGAGCTGTGAAAAAATCAAACTTCTAAGCGTACTCAATCAAAAGATACAGCCGTTTATGCCGCAAATTTTCGACATTCGCAAGGGAATTAAAACCTACAGGGTACTTCCCGTGAACTCAGGATCTTGGAATTTGGTACGAAACAACATTTCATAGCACAGATAAAGGAAAAATTGCAAAAAGTATAAATTTTTAGTTACATCATATAATAAAAATATTTTTAATAATTTTAAACTTATATACCTACGGATTTTTTTGGAACCCTCGGTGCGCGAATCCGACTTGCATTTGACCGGTTTTTTTATAAGAAATCCCAAGATTTTTTCTGTAACGGGATTATGTCACCTACAAGATGGAAACAAGTTATCGAACAAAATAGTACATTTAAAATATAAGTAAATATAACTAAACTTTGAAAAAAATGTCTTGAATTTGTATATAAAATAAGAAGAACCTTTTTTCCCGACCTAATATTATGTTTAATATATCTCGTAACGTAGCTCGTGATGAATTTACAAGCAAAATAATATTCTTAAATAATAAGCATAATTTGTTTGAGACTTATTATTATTTTTGCTCTTACCTTTTTTCAATTATTTGTCATCAGACATGAACGTCAATTTGAGTTATCAAAAATATGAAAATCAGATTCCGTACGCTGTCCGCCACTTGGAATATTCAGACCTTACATATTGAAATTTTCCATGTCACTGAGCCTTATCGTACAACTGGATGTAAACAAAATTCTCCGTGTTGCCAACGTAGCTTCATTAAAATTTACGATAGGATGTTTGTAAAGAAACATTTTCATATGAGATAGTGAATATTCTTACACCGACTGTATGCAGTTATTATTACGGTCCACCTGAAAATAATAACTGCGTACAGACATAATTAAAAATTAAATTTTTTTACAGCCGACTTAAATATAAATTTTTAGAAATAACTCAAAAACTATTGGTCTGACCTTGATCAAATTCATATGGGACTACACGAGAACTATCAGCTATCATATAAAAAAGAATCATCGAAATCGGTTCACCCAGTTCAAAGTTATGAGGTAACACTCATTAAAAAAAGCATACAGTCGAATTGAGTACCGTCTCCTTTTAGGAAGTCAGCAGAAAATAAATAATAAGCATCTAAGGTAAAAAAATATATATTATAAAACATGCACCTCAAAATGTATTAAATTGGGGTAAAGTTGATATAGTCCTACAGTTGGGCGCCGGCCTGTTCTTATCTGCCGACTTCCAAAAAGGAGACGGTAGCCAATTCGACTGTATGTTTTTTTATGTGTGTTACCTCATAACTTTGAACTGGGTAAACCGATTTCGATGATTCTCTTTTATATGAAAGCTGATAGTTCTCGTGTGGTCCCATATGAATTTGATCTAGGTCAGACCAATAGTATTTGATCCATCCTTAAATAACATTTATTGAAGTCGGCTGTACAAAATTTTTAATTTTTAATTATTTTTCTAATATTAATAGATTTATTAGTCCGTCAGTCCGTCGTGCAGCTCCAGTAAGTATTGGCGGACGTCACATGTTCTCGAAGTTTTAATTTATCAGTCAAGCACGTGCTTGACGTTTGTTAATAAATCAAACAATGTAAGTGATGCTGACGTATATCGAATTGGGAATTCGTGCTATTTACGGCGAGCGCTTAGCTACTGTGGCTCATGTTACCGAAGATATATATATATAGATAGTCCCTAAGTCGTATCGGTCCGGAAAAATCGCTGGTGGTAAACTATTCCAATGACTCGAGCCGATTGGAAAGTACCTAAATCATTCATACCTAAATCCACACGCCTGTCACCCAGAAGAGTGGCCAGAGAGTACAGACTTCCATTTGGCCCGATTCGGACACCCAACTCTCGTTTCTATTACAGCCATATATCTACGCATAATGCTCGTCGGTAAATCGTTCACTTAATTTGGTAAATAATATTTCTTCTAGGACATGCTTTACCGAATCTACCACTCACTGGTGCATTAAAATGTGTTTTATGCCCTTTTCATCATTGATTCTATCCATATATCAAAAACACTGAAATATGCATTTTTTAATCTTGGCTCAACACTGTCTTGTGGTTGTGTGGTTGCACCACACGGTATAGTTTTTTATAGAATAAGGGTGACAAACAAACAAAAAACCCACCTAATGTTAAGTGGATGCTGTGTCCCATAGACATCAACATCTATCCTTATATTAGAATCAAAATGCAGATAACACATCTTACCCCTAAGAGGACTAACATGAAATGAGTCGTTTCCAGATAACAGGGTCTCCGGTTCTCTACTACTACTACTACTATGGTGAGTGTAGAACTCACCATACGAAACACAGCGGCATTAAGCTGCTATTTCTCGCTGGTATTTTGTGAGAGAGTGGTCTTTCCCCGGTCGATCCGACCCATTTGTGCTGCAGCCATAATATAGCTGCAACATGACTCTACCAAGTACAATAATATAATATTATATAAACAAATATTTTTTTATAAACTTCTAATAATTGTTAGGTAGTTAAAATTCCAATTTTGGCTAGGAGTACTTCTAGGTAGACACCGTCCTATCGACTATTTCTGACGCCATATATTCATTAATTTATTTTGATAATTTATTTTAAAGAAGTAACTCGTTGTTTTTTCACTCCATCTAACCAGATTATAAAATTAAATTTTAATATAGCCGTCGAAAATGAAGAAAGATATTTTGTAAAATTTAATACAAGAGTATAATCCTTAAACTGTAAAGTGCGCTCATTAGGAAGTCTTATCGCTTGAAAGTAAGATTCTCCTGAGAGAATAATTAAGAATGTTTTTTACAGAAACTATTATTTTTTTATGTCATCTTAAAATTTATTAACAAAAGAATAATTTAAAATGCAATTTAATTTTGAAAACTTTCTCGTTTTGGCCACCAGCTTAGTAAATAGAGATCTTAGTAAGTTTGGGAGGAATACCATAACAGTTACCATTTTACCATCAGGTGTGCTAGCTTGTCCCCGTATTCTATAAAAAAGTCGATTTTAATAGAATAACATTCGATTTCTATATAAAAAATATGTAAAAGTTTTCGAATTGTGTCTGCCGCAGGATAATGGAGCACAGTAGTTATAAGTAATAATAATATTGCCGGCAAAATTCACGTTTCTCCGATGGTGTATAGTTTAACTGTTTGAGTAATTAACAAAGAGATATTGTGTGAAGCTCGAATTCCGTCATCTTACAACATGCTTAGCAGCCACCGAAAGAAGTTTTGATATACTTGGCTGAGAATCGTACTTAAGTATACCTTAATAGATAATTAGACTTCAGCACAAGTTTAAAGTTTTTTAGATATTGGCATCATGATTCATAAACTTCTTTTTAGATAAAGCCTAAAGCTGACTAATGTGTTAACTATGATATCAGTACGTCAAAAATACAGTTCCCCTGTAATAACGGGTGTATCAAAGTAATTTAAAAGTTATTTAAAACACCTTTAATAATTATATCTAATAACAAATTAGATGGGTTTATTTCTTGACAGAAAATTCGAGACTGTAATGATGGTTCTGTTTACCTTGTTTCATAAATATTTTAACTCATTTATTTTTACGGCCAATTTCCTCAAACATGTGGTTCCCTGCTGCTGTGAATTGCTGTAATACATGTTGTAATAGTTAAGTTAATTTGATCAAAATTTTAGTAATCATCTACACTGTAGTGAGAAACTTTTCAGTGACAATTGACTTTGGGAGTTAGTTTAAGAATATCAATTAAAGTTGCAAGAGGTGTACTGACATTAAAAATTAAAAAATAAATGGTTAGCATAAAGCCATGGAGGTAACTATTTAGGAAAAATAAAACAATTTACAACAGTAAAAACTAAAGTCATTCATCCATCCATTTCATCCTATATAACTCCATTGTCTGCTGCCTACTTCTTCAAGATTGTCTCATAGGGGTTATTTTAACATAGTTACTATGCTTAACAGGTGGGTTGATAACAGCAGTATTTATTAACTTGAAATGTTATCAGGATGACGCCGCTGCCTATATCCATTTTTTCTTTCCCTCTGTCGCCTCTTACGATATATTCATTGTTGTAGGTTATTATATTATAATAAAATGTTTACTTTTAATTGTATACTATGAAAAATATCCCCCCTACGACGCAATCAATGTTGGAGGCCTTTGTTCACAAGTGTATTTTTGATAGACTGGAACGGTTACGGTAACATGATATTGACGTCACATTTGAAACAGTATAGATTCGAATCTTCCTCTTCTTACATACGGTGTATAATATTATTAAAGTATTATTAATAATAATATGACTGTAATTCTCTTGATTAAAAATTATTTTTAATTCATGCAAATCAGTATTACGCCTATATTATGATCATTTTTGTTTGTAATCTACTATATTCTATGTTACTTTTTGTTGCGAATATTGTATTTATTACTTATAAAATGATATGTAAAAAATATTTTGTTTCAAAGCCCAACAGCTGGATTAACTAAGGCAGATAATACTTAATATCTACAATGAGCCAATTAAAGATCAATAATAGAAAGAAAAGTGATATGACAACACAAATCTAATGATAAAAATTTGCAGTGCTATATTGTCTGTGGGATATTGCTTTAAAATTACTTTCGTTATTAGAACTAAAAACTCCAAGTGAGGATCTAAATCAAATAAATTAAAATTGAAGTGTTTATTTTTAATTTTAGTCAATAAGGGTGACAATTGTGCACACAATCTACTTGATGATAAATAGGTGCTAAAGCCCACAGACACCCTCATGTATACTCGATTAAAAATCAAAATTTTTATGCGCCGTAAATATTGCTATAATGTATTATTAATATTAGTAAAATAAAATTTGTTATTTGCTTAGGTAGGCACAGCGGTGCGGTAAGAAACTTACGATGCCATTTTAATATAGTTGGCACAAAAATTATATTTATGTGACATAACAGTTGTTAAGATTTTAACTCATTTTCGTCGTTTTTTACTATATCATACGGATACATAGACTTTCGTCCTATGAAAGCCTGTCCGAGGATGTATATGTAGCCTTGATTTTTAATCGCCGTTCAAAACTAAAACAATACACATTTGTTCAGTATATTTACCTCCTCCAGTACAAAAAGAAATTAGCTGAAATTATCAATAACTCTCATCGAAACATGGAGGCAGAAACGAATACAATTATTGTACGAGTAGGTGACTTCAATATGAACTCCTTAGTTTGGAACAATAACTTAACATGTAACTCGAGTACTGCGGGCACTCTTAATAGTATGGTAATCGGTTTTATTAATTTAAATGACTTAAAACAGTATAATGACATCCCTAATTGTAATATTAAAATCCTGGATCTGATATTATCTAACTGTGAGGTTGATAAACCTACAAACAGCACATGCAGCCTTAGCGTTATAGACCCATTACACCCAATTTTAGAGTTCTCCCCTATCAATGCGAAATGATACGAAACTAAAAGATAAGTTCAACAGTGGTAGAGCCAGGCGGCAGCTTTTGCTGTCGCATGGATGGGCCGGCTCAAACCGGGGTGGTGCCACGACATCACAGAATACCAGCGTGAAGTACAGGTTTACCTCTGCGTTTCGTTTGGTGAGTGCAGGTATCCGGAGGCCCTTTTTTACAGGAAATGAGGCATTCCATCCTAGTCCTCACGGGTGAAAACGCATCTGCATTTTGATCTGTAACAGAGGATAGATGTAGATGTCTATGGGCCGCAGGCAACCACTTACCATCAGGTGGACTGTGTGCTCGTTTTTCACCCTTATCCTATAAAAAAAGGTAAAAGTAGCGTACCCCGACATAATTTCCACACGGCGGACTATGAGTGAATTGTTTCGAGTCTTATGGGTGCCTCGTGGGAATAAGAATTTCGAGGCTGTTTAAGTCTAGAAGACAAAGTTAAACGTTTCTATGACATACTGAGAGAAGTTATAACTAGTCATGTTCCATTATGCAAACCGAATAACACTTAGTATCCTTTTTGGTATTCCAAAAGTTTAATTCAACTTCTTCATGAAAAACAAAAATACTGAATGTAATTTAAAAAATACAATAACCCTCTTGACCTGTTGTACCTGCAATCGTTGAATAAGAGGTGTGACTCTTTAATCACATTGTCATATAAAACATATTTATCTCACATAGAAAGCTCACTCTCTAAGAATCCCAAACTGTTCTGGTCGTTCATGAAACATAAAAAATCTAATAGTAGTAATTTCCCCTCTATAATGCACTATGATGGCGAGACGGCTGATTCTGAAAGGGATATAGCTAATCTGTTTGCCACTTGCTTCATGTAGACTTATAGTGTGCTCTCTACAGCTACGAGACAAGTGATTCTCCCACCAGTGGTGACTACCACTTATAGTATTGGGGAAATTTTATTTTCACCGCAACAAATCGAACTTGCCCTAAAGAATTTTTATCCCGCAAAGGGTGCTGTTTCTGATACCTTTACCTTAAACACTTACTTGCTCAGGGAAATGTTTAAGGGTTTGGTTGGAGATGCCATCAAGCGGTAGTTCGGAGCTATTCTATATATACTGATTTTACTTCGGAACTTTGCTAGCGCGATTTAGGTTTCAATGTATTTTCGCTAGTGGCGTGATGACAGCTCCGTCACATTGTAATATATTATAGGTATTAAAAATTGTAAAGTATTGTATTATGAATGTTGATATAGTATAGTGGTCGTAAACGCTATAGCAGATCAATCAGTTAATAGATTTTTCTGTAAAAAATTGTCAGCAGCAGCCCGAAGTCAAGAAATAGGCGGTGTTTCTCCCCGTGACTCAGATAGAACGATAAGTCGTTTGTCCTGCGCCTGATCTCTCTTCGAAAATTGAGAATGAGAGAGTACTGAGTATACCTGTGTTTGCGCAAACACTATGGCACTATTATCCTACGACTAGTCTCAGTTAAGACTTTTCGCCGTGACCGAAATTCGGTCCTGGAGGACATAATTGTTTTTTAATTATTAATATTGTGAAATGAGTGCTTATATGACCTTTAAGAAAATACCTTTGCCCTTCTGGCAAAGTTTTTGCTAAAAGGCCAGAAATGCAACTACAATTAGTTTTGTATTGTTGATGTTTATGAGCGGCGGAGAAAAGGGGCATTCGGCAAGGAATTGCAATGTCATCAGAAAATTCCAATTTACCCCCTTTTTATACAAAAATATTTATATATATATATATATATATATATATATATATATATATATATATATATATATATATATATACAGGGTATTTTTGAAACGCTCCCGAAAACAAAGACAGATGATAGAAGATACTACACCTTAGCACATGGGTCACCAATAAATTTGATCCCGACGAAAAAAAAATCATCTTTTTACAACGTTTTATTAACTTTATTCACGCTCCATCATGTTAGTACATCTAAATGAAATGATAATATCATAAAAAAAATCATGAAAATACTTAAACATAAAACCATCAATGGAATTACTGAATTACAATCAGCTGATTAAGGGTCAATGTACGTGAGAACGCAGAATTCGCAGAGGCCGCGCGCCCACTAGCCTAATGTGCCATACCATATCACAATACCTAATAATTTACAACACTTGTCTAAATACCTAACTTATCTACTTAACCTACTATTTTGCCACTGTGCTTGTCTCCACGTAGCCACTTTAATTCAAATTCACAGGTAAAATAACCCAAATAACTGGTTCGATTCCCCGCTAATGAAAAAAATACTTAAATGATATGTAACCAAGGTGCACCATGTGTTTTATTCATCGTGTAGGTATGTTTATTATTCGATGTATTCAGTTATGTACCTATTGAAATCAGTTCAGTACTAAGTTACTTAAAAAAATTAGGTATGAAACAGCTTACCGCTCTAAATCCTCCGTGGTGACGTGCTCAATGAAACCAGGCACACGTTGTTGCTGGTCTAATAACCAACGGCAGAAAACTCGCCGGCGGTCGTGATCGCCGGGAACTAAAGCTTGCACTTTGTACACTTTGTTTGGGCGCATTCGGTTACAATTTAACACTTTGTGAACTGTACAGTATGACACACTTGTTCCATCCCGACGCCTTAACAATTTAGCGATACTTCGTGTACCTAGGTTCGGATTCCGGCGAACGACATTTAAAATGCGCTCCTCCGAGTGAACAGCCTCTTGACTTCCACCTCCTGCCGCTACCAGAGCAATGGGCCGATTTTCCAACACTCGCTGAAATGCTGCTGTTATCAGTCAGCTGGAAGTCGAGCGGTCGGGAATTTCTCTCGGTAAATTCGCAATGCATGCGAAGCATTCCTGCGAGCTTCTTTAAACGTACGCGTTACGCATTAAACTACTATTAAAAAAAAACAAAACAAGAAACTTAAAACGTTACAACAAGGATAATACGAGTATCATTAAGTAATAAATAGCAAGTAATAACAACAATTATTTAATAAACAACACAATTAAACTGTTTCTTTAGATAGTCAACACGGAACTGATTTAAAAACTAAAATTATTAATCAAATACGCTAAAACAAATGCGCACAATGTAAAGTCCTTGACGCACTGGAGAACCTTCCACACACCGTTAAAGCGTTATGTATGTTAAGACATCGTCAACGTTTATTATTTATAAGTTTTATCTCTACGACTAATTTTCATATGGAATTTAAAAGTTATGGTTGTATGGGTGTTTAGAGTGTCAATAAAAGTCACCACATATAACGCACAAAACGTTTATTGTCTACAAATACACAGAACATTTAATGCGGCGGATAATGTACACAGTGAAAACAAAGGAAAGACAATTTAACACAAACAATAGAACTTATACACAACTCGATATGTACCTCGCGACTACAATAATTATATTAATGAATACGATAGCCCGAACAAGCGCACGATTGACATGCATTTGACGTCGATAGCAGATGCGGACTGGCGGGGGGAACCCGCTCACGCGCAAGTCGATTGAGGTGTGGCCGTTTGACCTAGATACAGTCGTGAGTAGCTGTACCATAGTATAAAGACAGCTGTACGCTCACTCGCTGCCGCGCTTTGAAGTTCCAGGTTCGATATGCCTCCACATCACCCCCCTCTAGAGACCGTGATACGGGCGATAATACTCAGGGAATTTTACTCTCCTTCCTGATTTTGTACATTTTATTACATTAGCTTTACTACAAAAAATTATTGAAATTAATAAACGTACCTAATTGGGTACTCAGTACTCACACAATTATAAACACTATCTCATCGTTATCTTTGATTTTGTATAAGAAATGAAAAATTAAAATAAAAATGGAACTTCGAAAAATCGCTCAGTGCCCAGGTTCAAGGCCAGCGTTTTTACGTGACGGGATCTATAAGCGTTCGACGTCCGCGAGTATATTGACCCTATTATCAGCTGATGTAATTTTTAAGTTTCATTGCTGGTTTTCTGTTTAAGTATTTTCAAGATTTTTTTTATGAAATTATCGTTTCATTTAGATGTACTAACATGATGGAGCATGAATAAAGTTAATAAAACGTTGTGAAAAGATGATTTTTTTTTCGTCGGAATCAAATTTATTTGTGACCCATGTGCTAAGGTGTAGTATCTTCTATCGTCTGTCTTTGTTTTCGGGAGCGTTTCAAAAATACCCTGTATATATATATATTTATTTATTTATTTTAATATTTCACACAGCCCGAACAGATACGTGATACTCGTAGCACAGGGGCTAAGCGTCCGCCATTTACTTCATAGTACACAAGCAACCCACACGACTAATTACGATAAGAAAAATTAAAAAATGAAGTCTGAAGGATGAAATATTTCCAGGACGTGATAATATGAAGTCCACAAACACGCATTGGGGCAACACGACAGTTAGTCACTTTCTTGCCCTAAAACACTAGCAGAAATTCGCCGCTGTGGGACTGTGTGAGACTGTGATTGGGCAGTAAATCTAGTTTATTTTTATTACACCTGAACGTTTTCCTTTTAAGTCATTTGTAACGCGAACGACAAAGTGTTCGAAAACTCATTCTAAACTGTACAAAATAATAATAGACTGTATCAAATGTAAATTTAATTACACCAATAAATATTACTTTTTAAAACTGAAAACAGAAACGTTGACGTGTAACATTTAGGGATATACTAAAGCTTTTTTATTTAAAGGAAACTTTAAAAAAGGGAACTGCGTATGTTTTTTTTTAGTAAAAATGTAATAGAGTAGTAAAAAGTTAAAGTAAAATCAGCCGTGTCTACTAAACGGCTGATTTTACTTTGGTAACATACGGTGAAGGCATATCAAGCATGGAATAGAATATAGTTGATTTTATTAATTCTAGATTACAAGAATACCTATTGTATGATGTTTAGGCTTTACAACTGTTTTGGAAAAAAAACCTTTATCCTGGAAAGACCCAGCAATAAACCAAGCGGGACTATTAAGCATTAATTTTGCAGTGTCATATTTTTAACAATTAAGTATGATAAGATTTATAAAGCGATCACCTCATTCCCAGATCTTATCAATCATGAAGTCTTTAGTAGTATAATTACTCTTATTAATTAATTGTTCTTACAACCCCATATCTTTCTTGGGTATCGTATGAGGCGACAGAGGGAAACAGAAACTGGAGATGAGCAGCAGCATCCTCCTGATAACAACTGAAAACAATAAAAACGGCGGTTAAGGTAATATGTGCGCTAAACCTATGTTTATCAGTGGACTTTATAATCTCTGATGGGTGGATGGTAATGGATAATAGATTATATCAAAATTTTAACGCTCTTAATAAATCTAAACTTTGGGTTCGGCTAAGTACATCCAGCGGCTCATTTCTGGTTAGGTGTTTAACTATTTGAAAAAAGATATCCGGTCACATTACGTGGCGTACTTAGCGGAAATCCGCTGTCTATTGTATTAAGATGGTGATACAATTTTAGACGGACAGCCACAGAAAAGGAGCTTTTCCACCTAGTACTTTTAAAATGTTGCTCAATCACGCGGCATTTAGCCTTCTTCTTTATAAAGATATAATGAAGTATACTTTATCAGCCAATTACAGTCCACTTATGTATATGAGCTTCTCCCGTTGTATGAATGCTTTATTTGAATCGTCACAGTTGGCAAAAGGATTAACTATCGTAGTACCAGATATCAAGCACGTATAACACTGAGGACCTGTGGGTATTTTACGACTAGAGTTAACGATATGGTACACTACCTCGGCATCCATTGGAAGCCTCAAGATGTTTCTGTCATTTCCATTACCGCATTATATCTGAAGCGGTAATGGGAAATGCTACATACACTTAATACGTAGAATAAGAGGAGCTATTGTAACGATACCCCAAACTTTCCAGTTATATTAATAAGTCACAAGTATAATTTCAACTTTAGCAAATATTTAAATTCAATGCAAAACTTTTTAGGTTTAAGTAGAAAGTGGTTTAATGTTTTAACAGCTTCCCTGTCCTCGAAATAGACATAATAGTAAACCGTTCAAAATGTTCATAAATGATTCATGTAACAGAGGCAGGGTAAAAGTTCAAATTTAGTTAATAGTTAATATTTATTTTAATATGTTCGATTTTGACGATAAAAATAACGTTCAATTTAAGTAAAAATAAATGCAGCGTTGGCTAATAACGACAGTTACAAGAATGAGTGAACACAGACACGTGCCGGATACAATGTATTTACTTTATTATCTATTATATTCCAATTGTAAAAGGAGGAACCATTCACTCGCTATCACTTCGTGTCACTACGCCTCTACTGATCTCAAACATTTACACCATATAAAGAAACATGAACCAAAATAAGGTTATAATTCACAAATACACATTTAATGTTGATTAAATCTACCTTACAACTAAGCAGTTGGAATGCACCAAGAGATCTTACTTGGACGTTAACAAAATTGAATGATGAAGTACACTGTACAATCCCGCAGATGGATATATTTAAAGAACGGGATTATAAAAAGAAATACATTTCGGAAAGGAGATCATATATAGACAATAACAGACTATCTCTATTTCAGAACGCATCCGAAATCTTGGCGTATCCGAACCGTCTTAAATCTAGAAGTTTATAGCTCAACCACGGACTGATTCGTACCCTTAGGCTCAGGCTAACTGGGGTGCGAAGTCAGAAGTCCTCCACGTGTGCTTGGTAGTTGCGGGTCCCTCTCGATACGTCTGGAGGGAAGAGCAGCTACTGGGCCGGTGCACCCTGGGCGCGGCAGTAATCTTCCTCGAGAAATGAGAAGAAATTCTTACTCCTTGGGGAAGGTTACTGCCGCGGCTAATTATTCTGACATGGGTGGGGTCCGTCCCGGACCAACGGCGCGTTCCACTGCGTGACCCTCTGATCAGCAGAGGGCATAGCAGAGGAGTGAGGGCGGGCTCGGTGTGCACTTACCCTGCCACCGGGCAGACAGTGAAGGATTCATCCTTTGCTGTCACCGCCGGTCTCGTAATCCCAGTATCGAAGTGTCGTGGATCATGTCTCGCGGCTTTGATTGGGACCGAGGGTCTTGGCTTAACCGCCCGGACCGCGAGGGAGAAAACCTCTATAAAAAGTTACCCCGAATCTCAAGCGGCGACGCACCGCGAGGGGATGGATGGCTGACGGGGTTCTATGAACAAATCAGTCGATAGTGCGCTCCTCGCCAGGGTACCTGCAGACCCCCTGGCGAGTAATAAATCCTCTAAATCTGCTTACCTTGGTAAGGGGTCACTGCCAAGGTGGACCTTTAATTACTCCCATACTCGTGGGTACAAAAAATGGAACATGAAAAACAAAAAACCAAAACCGCCGGCAACGGCAACGTAGAGGAGAGGAGGAACGATGCGGGGACAGAGTCCGACGCCGCATCGAGCAGCGTGGGAGGCTCAGAGAGCTCCCGATGCGTGGAGCCTGGGACCGCGGAGACTAGTAAGTTCTTCTTCCGCAAGCGGTCCAGGCGGGATGGCGACCAGGGGTCGTCAGCCGGTGAAGAGGAGGCTTCGGCCCGGAAAATCCCCACCAACAGGCGGGGCGGGCTGAGAGGCAAGGAGAGGGGGCCCTCTGACAATCAGAGGGCCGAACAAGCGGCAAAGCATGCCGAGGAGGGGCGCCACCCGGGCGATACGGCTCGGGTATCAGGCGAAGAGACGGATGCGACTGGCGGCTCCGATGTGGAGCGTAAGGCCAGATTCGTAAAGGAGGTGGAGGCCGCGATCAAGGTCGTGGCCCACAAGCAAAAGGCCTCCTCAAAGTTAAAGGCCATTCCCGCGGCCTCCGCCTCCATCATGGCGGCTGCGGAGGCCAACTTTGTTGGGGCCGAGCCTAATGCAAACGAGGTAGCGGAGCTGCGGGCGGACGTGGCCCGCCTGACGTCCGCCATGGAGACTCTCCAGAAGGAGAACGAGAAGCTCCGCGCAGACCTGGCCAGTCTACGTGAGCCTGCCTCTCGCGCGGCGCCCCAGACGCAGCGCCCAAGCCAGCCCGTGCCGGTGGAGAACCAGGTTCTGAACCTGGTCCGGCAGGAGCTGGCTGCCTTCCAGCACCGGTTCTCTGTGCTGGAGGGTATCGTCCTGCGCCCCCCCCTAGGGGCAAACAAGACGGCGGCGAGGCCGGCAACGGTCTCGTACGCGGCGGCCACAGCTGCCGCATCCAGGCCGGGGCCGTCCAGCCAGCCTTCGGGCGGGGCTGCAGTTGCCCCTCCTCCCCCTGAAAAGCCGGCTCCGGCAAAACCGGTACCGGCTGAAACGGCTCCGGCTAAGCCGGCAACGGGAAGGAGAGGCAAGGCGAAGGCAAAAAAGGGCAAAGCGGCAGCACAGGTGGTGGCTGCGCCAGTCCCAGTGCCTGCGGCGAATGTGCCAGCGCCAGCGGCAAGCCAGCTGCCGCCGCCGCCACCGCCCCCTCAGCTCCCTACACCTCCCGCGGCTGAAGCCGGTTGGCAGGTGGTCGGGGACAAAAATAAGGGGAAGAAGGCAGCCAAAAAGGCCAAAGAGCAGGAGCGGCAGCGCCAGTTCAGGGCGCGCAAGATCGCGGCTAGGCTCCGCGCCCCGAAGACCGCAGCTGTAGTGATTACACTACAGCCGGACGCGGAAAAGAAGGGCGTTACCTACCGCGATCTGCTCGCGAAGGCGAAAGAGGCGGTCGATCTCGGGGAGCTCGGGATCACCGGGGGCCTCCGGCTCAAAGTCACCCAGACGGGGGCCCGTATGCTGGAGATCCCCGGGGAATCCAGTGGCGCGACCGCGGACGCTCTGGCTGCGAAGCTCAGAGCGTCCCTGGACGCGGACGAGGCCCGAGTGTCCAGGCCCGTCAGATGCGCAGACCTGCGCATCATGGGTCTGGACGACTCGGTATCGGAGGAGGAGTTGGTGGCCGCCGTCGCCAGGTCCGGGGGGTGCACTATTGACCAGGTCAGGTCAGGCGCCATACGCCCGGACCAACAGGGTATGCATGCCGCCACGGTGTGCTGCCCTGTTACGGCGGCCAAAACCATAGTGGAGGGCCGAAGGCTTCTGGTGGGCTGGGTCTCAGCGCAGGTTAAGCTGCTGGAGCCCAGACCTCTGAGGTGCTACCGCTGTCTCGTGGGGCACCACGTATCAGTGAAATGCGCCTCGGAGGTTGACCGCAGTGGCCTTTGCTTCCGCTGCTGTCAGCCCGGACACAAATCGGCGACCTGCTGCGCCACGCCGCAATGTGATGCATGTGCGGTGACCGGCAAGCCAGCCGATCACTGGGCCGGAAGCAGGGCCTGCGTGCCACCCGCCAAGGCCAAGGCCGCGGGTAGGGGAGGGCCCTCCTCCGCCGCCACCGCCTCTATGGCCACCGCCGCAGCCGCAACTGCCGAAGCCGCCGCAACTGCCGCCGCCGCCGCTGTCACTGTTGCCGCCGCCGCCGCCGCGACACCGACGCCCGCAGAGGGGCGCCCCGTGGAGGAAGCTGAAATGGAATGCCTATAACGGCCCCATTAAGCTTCCTCCAGGCGAATATCAACCACTGCGCCTGCGCTCAGGATCTGTTGCTCCAGAGCATGGCGCAGTGGTCGATTAACATCGCTGTGGTCGCTGAGCCGTATTTTGTCTGGCCTAGGGATGACTGGGTGGCGGACCTTAACGGCTCAGTGGCCATCATTTCTTCGGCCGCCGCCGGTACCCCGACCCTTGAAGGTGTCAGGAGGGGTCAGGGGTGCGTAGCAGCACGGTTCGGGGAGTTCGTCGTTGTGGGGGTGTACTTCTCCCCGAACCGATCTCTCGCCGAGCTCCATAACTCTCTTGCAGAGCTGAGAGCAGTCGTCGTCGGAAGCTATCCCCTCCCCGTACTTGTCCTCGGGGACTTCAATGCCAAGAACTTGGCTTGGGGTTCTCGTCGTACAGATGTGCGGGGTAGGATGGTGGAAGACTGGGCTCTGGAGACAGGCCTGGTCGTCCTAAATCGGGGTTCTGTCCCCACGTGTGTGCGGATGCGGGGCGAGTCGGTGGTGGACATTTCGTTCGCTAGCCCCGCTCTGTCGCCGCGTGCCATTGACTGGCGAGTCATGGAGGGGGTGGAGACCTACTCCGACCACCGGTACATCCGGTTTGACGTCTCCACCCAGCCCTCGAGCGCGCCAGTCCAACAGGCCCCGAGTGGTCCGCGTTGGGCGCTGAAGCAGCTGGACCGGGAGCTCCTCCTGGAAGCCTCGATCGTGCAGGCCTGGGTGTCATCACCGGATAGGCCTGCCGACGTCAATGATGAGGCAGGGTGGTTCCAGGAGGCCATGTCCGAGATATGTGACGTGGCAATGCCCCGCGTCCGGCCAGGAAGCGCCCGGCGTCAGGTGTATTGGTGGTCGCGTGAGCTGACGTGTCTGCGCGAGGCTTGTGTCGCCGCGCGGCACCTGTACGCCAGGCATCGCAGGCTCCGCATTCGTCCACCGAATGCGGCAGCCATTGAGGCGGAGCTGTACGAGGGATACAGAGCGGCGAAGACCGCCCTCCGGGAGGCTGTCCTGCGGGCCCGGGATCGGACCCGTGAGGAGATGCTGGAGACTCTCGACAGAGATCCGTGGGGGCGCCCTTACAAGATGGTGCGGGATAAACTCCGCACCTGGGCCCCCCCGCTGACGCAGAGTCTCCGGCCTCAGCTCGTGGAGGACGTGGTGAGCGCTCTGTTCCCTGCGCGAGGGGAACATCCGCCCCCGCCTATGGCTCCGCCACCTGCGGTGCCGGAAGCGGACCACCAGGACGACGACGACGACATCCCGGAAGGGACCGGGGTAGACCTGAGAGTGGCGGTACGTAGGCTCAAGGCCAGGAATACCGCCCCAGGACCCGATGGCTTGCCTGGCAAAGCCTGGGTCCTGGCCTCGGAGGCTCTCGGGCCCCGACTGGAGGGGCTCCTAAGCGCATGCTTGGAGAGAGGCCAATTCCCGCTTCGTTGGAAGACGGGGAAGCTGGTCCTCATTTGGAAGCCGGGGCGCCCTGCGGACTCTCCGTCCGCATACCGGCCCGTGGTGCTGCTCGACGAGGTGGGCAAGCTCTTTGAAAGAGTCATTGCAAACCGCCTCGCCGAGCACCTTGCGGGGACGGGGCCGGATCTTGCGGAACACCAGTTTGGTTTCCGCAAGAGGCGCTCTACGGTGGACGCCATCATGCGCGTGAGAGCCCTCACGACGGGGGATGCAGTGGCCAGGGGGAGGGTTGTTTTGGCGGTGTCTCTCGACATCGCCAACGCCTTCAACTCCATGCCCTGGAGCTGCATTAGGGAGGCACTCCGGTATCACCGGGTGCCGACCTATCTCCGTCGTATAGTCGGGGACTATCTGACGGACAGGGCCGTCATCTACCCCGGTCGCAACGGTGAGTGGAACCGGCGAGAGATGTCGTGCGGTGTCCCACAGGGTTCGGTTCTGGGGCCGCCCCTGTGGAACATCGGTTACGACTGGGTGCTGCGCGCCGACCTCCCTACCGGCGTCAGCGTAGTTTGCTACGCTGACGACACGCTGGTACTGGCACAAGGGGGGTCGTACGAGGCGGCGGCGGGAAACTATGACACGCGGGGTTGCGATAGTCGTTGAGAGGATCCGGCAACTGGGTCTCGAGGTGGCTCTGCACAAGTCCGAGGCCATGCACTTCCATGGTCCTCGGAACAGGCCACCACCGGGATCCTCAGTGATGGTAGGAGGGGTATCCATCGGCGTCGAGTCGACGTTGAAGTACCTAGGACTCGTCCTCGACGGCCGATGGAACTTCATTGAGCACTTCCGACGTTTGGCTCCCAAACTGGAACGGACCGGGGCTGCCTTCAGGCGGCTCCTGCCGAACCTGGGGGGGCCAAACGCCTCCTGCCGGAGGCTCTACGTGGGGATCGTGAGGTCCATGGCCCTTTACGGGGCCCCGGTGTGGGCGCGTGGTTTGGCGCGGCTTGCCGTCCACCACCTAAACGCGCCCCAAAGGGTGGTTGCCGTAAAGATGGTTCGCGGCTACCGCACGATCTCCCGCGAGGCGGCGAGCCTCCTTGCCGGATTGCCGCCATGGGATCTGGAGGCGATAGTCCTCGCGCGCCTGCACGAATGGCGCGCGGAGGCACTATGCCGGGGGGAAACCCCGCTGCCGCGGCAAGTTGTCGCGCAGCGGACAGACTTCCGGCGTGATCTCATGGCGACATGGAGAGAGCGACTGTCGCAACCCCGTGCTGGGCACGCCACTATAGCGGCGATAAGACCCCTCTTTGAGGAGTGGCTTGAGAGACGCCACGGCGTCCTCACCTTCCGCCTGACGCAGGTCCTCACCGGACACGGTGTGTTCGGGAGGTTCCTGCACCGAATCGGGCGGGAGGAAACGCCCGGGTGCTCCCACTGCGAGGATCGACCGGAGGACACGGTGGAGCACACCGTGGAGGTGTGCCCTGCTTGGGCGGAGCACCGCCGTGTCCTCGTAGCGGCGATAGGCGGCGGCGACCTCTCGCGTCCGGCCCTGGTCGAAGCCATGGTCCGGAGCGAGACGGAATGGGATGCCGTCACCACCTTCTGCGAAGCAGTGATGCTAGCGAAGGAGGTGGCGGAGCGGGAGAAGGAAAGAGCAACAGCTTTCCTTCCCGGCCGCCGCGGGAGACGCCCCGGGCGTCGGGGGCTACGTCGTGGCCCCCGGCCACCGTAGGCGCGGGCCTGTGGACGGCGAGCAATGGGTAGCTCGCCGTCCGTCCGTCTAACGACGACAGGCCGTGTCGACGGCGCGTTTTGTTCCACGCGCGCCTCAAAGAGCTGTCAGCAGCGTGAAGGGGGCCCCTTCACGCTGCTGACAGCTCTTGCAAGCTCAGCAAGGGCCGACGCCTGCCGGGGCTGCGGGCTGTTCGAAAGAGATACCGCGGCTCCGGAACGTAAGGGCACTGAAGGAACACGGATGGTTTTTAGTCAGTAAAAGTCTGACACTCCCTTCCGCTCCACCCACAGCGAAAGGCGTCATTAGATGATTTTCCATCCGCAAAAAAAAAAAAAAAAAAAAAAAGGGTCAGGCTTACTATTTGGAGTAAGAATGACTGGCCTCATGGACTTCGCCGATGATGTGTATCCGCATGATATAGTGAAAAACGACGGAAATGAGTTAAAATCTTAACAACTGATACGTAATCTAAATATAATTTATGTGCCAACTATACTCAAATGACATCGAAAGCTTCTTACCGCACCGCTGTGCCTACTTAAGCAAATAACAAATTATAATTTATTTATGTTAACGATACATTATAACAACATATACAGCACATATACATTTTTAATCGAGGATACATGAGGGAGTCTGTGGGCTTTAGCACCTATTTATCACCAAGTAGATTGTGTGCATGATGGTTTACCCTCATTGAATAAAATAAAAAAAATCACTTCGCACAAAAATGTTAATTATTTGATTTGGATCCTCACTTTTTATTTTTGGGTATCAGATGTATAAATTAAACAGACTAGTTTTATTCGCACTCTGATTTAATCTACCAATTTTACATTGATGCGTCTTATTCCTTTTGGGTATCAGATGTATGAATTAAACAGACTAGCTTTATTCGCACTCTGATTTAATCTACCAATTTTACATTGATGCGTCTTATTCAACTACCTCTTCTCGACTGACAGCCTTCACTTGTACATGTCTCACCCGGCTATCCCCTCTTGGCCGGTCACGTGACTTAGTCACGTGACTTTAAAAGCAATCAATTGAGCAACTTATAAACTATAATATTTAATGGTTTTGCAATATAAACTTCATATTTAATAATAATTCTTAATATCTACAGGATTCTATATAATCATAATAATATAAATAATTATAAACCTTACAGCTCGGCCATCCTACCTAAAGCGAGACCCTTCGCTTTGAGATCAAGAAAAAAAAACAAAAATATATGTTATAAACAAAATAACTTACAAATAAATCTGTTATATAAGTAATTATACACTTTGTTCATTTATGACGTGATTGTAAACATTAATAATATTATCACATGGTTTTTTTTATAAATACCAAGTACATACATATATCTATCGCTAAATAGTTTCATTTTAACATGTTTTTATGTTCTATTAAAATAACAATTTCTTTCATAAGTAATGCATCTGTAAAGACAATGTACATGTATACCTAAATCATTACATTTTAGTAATATGATGTTGCCATTAATTTGTTTTATATAAAAGAATATTGCTTAATTAAATTTAAATGTAATTTACAGCAACTCTTATATGTATATTATATAATAAGTAACTAAAGGTCATCCTGCCTAACCAGCATTAACTGAGCAATCAAGTATCTAATCATTGTCATCAACGTTATTACTAGATTCATCAGACTAATTCCCTAAAAAAAAACGACACCCAAGGCTGAACCTTATCAATAGATACAGCTGCTTCATACCTTCTACCATTTTTGCGAGTCATTGGTGTATCTTCTACCATGAACCTATCATTCGGAAGGACCTTAAGTATACGTTAAGGGCCTTTGTACTTAAAAGAAAGTTTTTGAGATTTTCCGTCGTGCGGAACCTACCTTTCTAAGCGTACTAAATCCCCTTCTTGGTACTGCCTTGTTGGTTTCCTATGCTTATTAAAATTGGCTACATCTTTAAATTGTTGCTGTTTTATTTTTTTCACTAGCCTGTTGTCTAACTTCTGCCAATTCCTCAATGGGAGCCTTATTTAGGGAGTCATTGATTACCGTACTAAGTATGCCTTCCGTTCTACTAATTATGTTAAACTAGAGTAGTAGCTCAGAAGGGCTCTTTTAGGTAGTTTTATGTCGAGCTTTGTTCATACCAACCTGTATGTTAGCGATGTGGTTGTCCCACGACTTGTCGTCACCGCCGTGACTGGCTGTCGATAGAGCATCTAAAATCGTCTTATTAAACCTTTCTACTTGCCAGTTTGCTCGAGGCGTTGCAACGGCATTTACAATATATTTGATCCCGTAAGATGTCGTTAAATCTTGAAATACCTTCCTGGTGGAACTTGTACCTTTATCTGTAATGAGACGACTAGGGAAACCAAAATAACTTACATGGTCTCTTAGCACTTGTACGGTAGTACTAGATTTGGTTTTCCCAACCGGGGTTATACTAACGAATTTTTTTAAACCTTACAACTAGGACTAACAAAGAACAATTACCTTTCTTGCTTTTAACAAACGGTCCCAAACAGTCTGCGTGGACTGTATGGAACGGCACACTTACCTTTTCGATTGGGTGGGGCTCTCCTTCTCGTTTACCACCTGGAGCTTTGTGATACGCGCACTCAAGGCATGAGGTAATATCTTTCTGGACGAAACGCCGCATTTTTGCGAAGCAATAATGGCCTGGGATCCGCTGTAGGGTTCTTTCAAAACTACTTCGTCGTGGTTCCTTTCTAAAATTTGCCAGCGCACACTTTCGGGTACCAACCATTTAATATAGTCACCTACCACGCGATAAACACGACCGTTCCTCAGTCTGTAGTTTTTGTGTTTGTCCGCTACCTCCGCCGATGAAGGGTCAGAAGGAATGCTTTTGATTTTATTTACCTCGTCATCTGCAGATTGTACCGTCGCAGTCCAGTCCTGTTCCATTTGCTGTATTTGTAAAACGTCTAGTACATGTTTGTAAAACATCTAGTACATTACCTGAAGAAGAATTCACTGGGTTTCTGGTCAGGGTATCCGCGTGTGCCATGCAAGCACCAGGCCGGTACTCGATTGTAAAGTCGTACTCTTGAAGCTGGACCCACCACCTAGTTAATTTCATGTTGTCATTTCATTGTTGGTTGCGTACTACGCAGTGCTCGTGTTAAGAGAGTGTCCTTCTTTATACAAACCTTGTTTGAAGAGGCGTTATAAACTAAGAGTGCTGTGCAGTTGTTTTTATCTCGTACGTACCGGGAAAGAGATAGTACTCTTTTCCCTTCAGTACACCTTAACGAGCCATAGAGGTAGATGCTACCGTTTGCCTGCCCATTAGAATTAACAATTATGGGACGTACACGTTACCATATATTTCCGTGTCATTTTTCACTACGAGTCTTATTTTATTACACCCGAGTCTTTGAAATACGATCTCAGTCGGAGTCTTAGTCATTGTAATATCAGGCTTCTCTGTAAAGGAATGTCAAAGTAATGCAGAGCAACTCAGTACCATAATCTTCCACTACATATATTTCAATGGTTTCTCTTAACCCTTGAATTTCTACATTCACAGTAGCTACACCTAAAGGGCAAGTCAGGTTTCCTCCTATTCTTTTTAATACTGGCATACCTTCCTTCACATCAATATTCAGGTTCAACTCCTTAGCGGTACTTTGTCCAATTAACGAGCATTGTTTCCCCAAATCTACATGACACTTGACCCCTGAGTTGATAATTTTTATATCCTGTATATGTTTATCATGGCGCAATCATAGACTGTTACACTAAATACTTGTTTTTAGTACATTATTTACATTTTACAATTTATCTAAGGCCTGACTACCGTCTTTATTAAGCGGAGTTTTATTTTTAAAGCAGTTGATCGCCTGATGACCAATATTCCCGCTTGTCGTACACTTCACGAAAGGTTTTGCACATTTAAAACTAGGATGACCTATTTCACTGCAATTGAAGCAACGGATTCCGTTATTACTAGAGCCCCGCCCTGCTCGTACCAGACTGATTTGTTTTTTTCGGGTTGGCATCGTTACTGGAATCACGAACCTTTGCCTACCTTCACGGTCCTAAAATATTTGAGTACTTGCTCAGGTTGCTTAAATTGAGCGGCCTGAGCACCAACTTTAACGGATCTAATAATACCTTCGTATCCGAATCGTTGTCCTCCTTACCACGCTTAACCTTGCACGGAAGCCGCGGTGACCCCATATCAGATCCTGAGGAGGACAACGCACGCCGTCTCCTCTGTCCTGTCCTTTTCCGTCTCCGACTTTCGTATTCATCCCTGTCGTCAGAGCCACTTGATCCTTGTGCGCTTGATCGCCGTCGACGCGATCGCCGTCCACTCGATCGCCTTCCACGCGACCGTCCTCTCCGAATCATCGTATATTTGTCCATTTTATCCAATGATATCGATTGCTCTATCCTCGAGCTTATCCTCCTAATCCTTTCTTGTTGACCTACATCCTCAACCTCGGATGCTCCTTGGTCACTCCCATGTGTTAGTTCTTCCCCTCGACTAATCTCAATGTGTCAATTTGAGTCTAATCACATGGGCTCCCTTTTATCATTGATCCACTTCCTCTTACTAGACGAGCACTAGACCCTTCCCCTCGGCTAGTGTCGTCCTCCATGTTATAGTTGAGCGTAACTGAAACTCACATTGTTGAGCTTAGAATGATGATAATTATAAACTGCTTTAACTGGGTATAATAATTGCAAAAAGTAATATAGGGTTATTTAAATGGCACAATATCGGGTAAATTCCGAAAAGCTAGAAGAGGAAATTGAAATAAAAAGAGAAAATAAAATAAACTTTATTATGAATGTTCATTCATCGAAAATAATGTATTTCCAAAGACCTGACGTACTCCAAAACATTTATATAAACATTTAAACGAGTTTGCAATAACAAGTTTCGTTAGATTCTAATAGAACGAATAAAACCGTTAACTTTTCGTTATCATGCGAATAAAATGGTAGGTAGGTAGAATGAATTTGTTGTTTTAAGTGAATTATTTGTATTATCCTTTCAAATAACGCGAAATGTAAAACTGATACTAGCTAATAGATTCTTCAAATATTAAGTCAAAGTTATAATCGTCATTGGCAGTTTATTCAATCCAACGCACATGCGAACATTACGTGGTTCGATTGTTCGGTGCGCTTGCACTAAACGGTTACAAGGAATAAAAAAATGACTTCGGCGCAGGTTATAATATGAACAGGGGTAAGACATAAAAAATTCACATTAATATAAGAAAGAGAGACACACAACAAAAAAAAAATTAATCACAACCGCCAGAATTTTCAATATCACTGAATCACATGTAGATAATTAAAAATTACTTACGTTTTTCCGAGCCGTGGACGTAGTAAGGGTAGTTTTCTAGAACCTTATTTATCCCACTTCTGACCTTTTGGATATCAGATGTATAAATTAAACAGACTAGTTTTATTCGCACTCTGATTTAATCTACCAATTTTACATTGATGCGTCTTATTCCTTTGGGTATCAGATGTATAAATTAAACAGACTAGCTTTATTCGCACTCTGATTTAATCTACCAATTTTACATTGATGCGTCTTATTCAACTACCTCTTCTCGACTGACTGCCTTCACTTGTACATGTCTCACCCGGCTATCCCCTCTTGGCCGGTCACGTGACTTAGTCACGTGACTTTAAAAGCAATCAATTGAGCAACTTATAAACTATAATATTTAATGGTTTTGCGATATAAACTTCATATTTAATAATAATTCTTAATATCTATCTGTAGATCCTGATCCTATATAATCATAATAATATAAATAATTATAAACCTTACATTATTACCTCACGCAATTAACTTTAGAAAGTATAGCACTGAAAGTTTTTTTTTATCATTAGATTTGTGTTGTCATATCACTTTTCTTTCTTTCATTGACCTTTATTTGGCTTATTGTGAATATTAAGTATTATCTTATTCCAGCTTGAACAATATATTTTTTTTACATATTATTTAACTAGTGATAAATACAATATTCGCAACAAAAGTAACATAGATTATAGTAGACTACAAACAAAAATAATTATAATATAGGCGTAATATTGATTGGCATTAATTTAAAATAATTTTGAGTCAAGAGAATTACAGTTAAAATACTAGTTTAACAATATTATACACCGTATGTAAGAAGGGGAAAATTCGAACCTATACTGTTTCAAATGTGACGTCAATATCATGTTAACGTAACCGTTACAGTCTATCAAAAATACACTTGTGAACAAAGGCCTCCAACATTAATTGCGTCATAGGGGGGATATTTTTCATAGTATACAATTAAAAAGTAAACATTTTGTTATAATATAATAACCTTCAACAATGAATATATCGTAAGAGGCGACAGAGGGAAAGTGAAAATGGATATAGGCAGCGGCATCATCCTGATAACATTTCAAATTAATAAAAACTGCGGTTATCAACCCGCCTGTTAAGCATAGTAACTATGTCAAAATAACCCCTATGAGACAATCTTGAAGAAGTAGGCAGCAGACAATGGAGTTATATAGGATGAAATGGATGGATGAATGAATTTAGTTTTTACTGTTGTATATTGTTTTTTTTTTTAATAGTTAATGTTAGTTAAATAAATGGTAAGCATAAAGTCATGGACTTTATGCTAACCGTTTATTTTTTTAATTTTTAATGTCAGTACACCTCTCGCAACCTTAATAGATATTCTTAAACTAACTCCCAAAGTCAATTGTCACTTAAAAGTTGCTCACTACAGTGTAGATGATTACTAAAATTTTGATCAAATTAACTTAACTATTATATGTATTACAGCAATTCACAGCAGCAGGGAACCACATGTTTAAGGAAATTGGTCGTAAAAGTAAATGAGTTAAAATATTTATGAAACAAGGTAAATAGAAACATCTTTACAGTGTCGAATTTTCTGTCAAGAAATAAACCCATCTAATTTTGTTATTAGATATAATTATTAAAGGTGTTTTAAATATTTTTTTAATTATTTTGATACACCCGTTATTAAAAGGGAACTGTATTTTTTGACGTCCTGATATCATAGTTAACACATTAGTCAGCTTTAGGCTTTATCTAAAAGAAGGTTATGAATCATGATGCCATTATCTAAAAAACTTTAAACTTGTGCTGAAGTCTAATAACTATTAAGGTATACTTAGTTACTTTAAGATGATTTTACTACGATTTATAATAATAATATTCATATTAATCCAAACTTTGAACTACCAGAAAATATTAAGTATTAAAAATAATATAAAAATTATAATAACAAATAATGCAGGATATTTTTTGTAACAATAATATGTACCCACTTTTGTCCTCGTTACTTTAAAGTCAAGAGCATTATTAAAACTTTATATACGCCAGATTCATAGCAGCTGTAACAACTTGCAATAACTTTAAGACTTTTGTACGAGCTCGCCGTGCAGACTTCGTCCCTTATAAAAAATAAACTTCAAAGTATTTTTAACATCTTTAGCTTTTCTTAATAGCAAAAAGAACACGTGAATTGTAATGTGCTTGTATCTATCACAAAGGTTTTTCTGTGATAATGTTACTTGTAGATCTTTTAAAATAAACATTGTAATAAATTGTTGTTACCCAAACATAGAACGTGATAGTTACCCAAAGTTATTTTTATACGTGCACAACTTATAAAATAACATTTGTTTTCGAGCTAAAAAAGTAACATGAGTCAACTTTTGAAATATGAAAGTGTTATATAACCTCCTCTGTTCAGAGAAGAAATAGCAAGAAAAAACCTAAGATGGCATCTTTTTTGTCTTTTTGAAACTTATTTGCTTGATATGATTAAAAGAAATAAATGTTATTAGACCGCGATATTTTATTGGACCAACTTAATCAGAACTATCTTCAAGCCAAACAATATAGTACGTCATACGTAAATATAACTTAGAGTCGTTACTATATCGATATCTAAAAATAAAAAATATCAACAATTAAAATATCGAGTTATTTGTATGAATGTCAAGTGAGCGTTAGAGTAATGACGCTTGCAAGACGTTTTCGATAAATGAAATGTTTTGAGAAATTATCAATTAACGCGTAATGGCGGTGCATGAATATTCATATCATCCCGTGGGTTTGGTAAGAGGCGACTGATCCATTGTCCCATGGTCCATGTACCTTGTTACACAGTAACAAGGTACGTGTAGTTCATTTAGTTAAATCAGTGGCAGAAGTAACGGAGAAAATAGTACGGTGGCGATGCGAAGGAATTTTTTTTTATAGGATAAGGGTGACAAACGAGCACACAGTCCACCTGATGGTAAGTGGTTGCTGCGGCCCATAGACATCTACATCTATCATCTATTACAATTCAAAATGTAGATGCATTGTCACCCGTGAGGACCAAGATGGAATGCCTCATTTCCAGTAAAAAGGGCCCCCGGCCACCTGCACTCACCAAGCGAAGCGCAGAGGTAAACCTCTTCTTCACGCTGGTTTTCTGTGAGGTCGTAGTACCACCCTGGTTCGAGTCGGCCCATCCGTGCGACAGCAAAAGCTGTCGCGTGGCTCTACCACTGTTAAAACAACAACGTTAGGAACAACGTTATTTTGGAACGTAGGTAGTCATCGTGACTTTTGGGCTGATCACGGTGACTTTTTCCCTGTGATATTATTTATCACTCATATCTAGAGGCGACAGAGCGAAATAAATCAGGAGATGGGCAGCAGCATCTTCTTAATAACGACTGAAAATAAAAAAACAACTGAGGTTGCCAACCTGCTTGCCTTGGCAACTTTGACAAATGTACTCCCTATGAGGCAATATATAGGGGAAGCCTATGTACAGCAGGGGTTCTTATAGGCTGTGACGATATTTGTTGTAATAGTGATAAGAAAGAAATATGGGAGGAAAAAAAGGGGAACATATTTTTTTAATTTAATCTCGGTGTAAAGGGGATGCTCCGTGCGATATTTATAGCAGCATTGCAGAGGTAGGCGATATTTGTGGCAGTAAAATTTAGTGCTCTCCTTTATTTCCATGGATCATGGCCAGTAGCGGAAGGAAACCGTAAGGAGAGGAAGGGGTTAATTATAGTATTTGAAAAAATATTTTGTGTGTAAAAGAAAGTCATCAAACATCAACTTCAAACAATTTATTAAACAAAAGTTGCGTAAACAAGTTCAATGGTTAAAACAATAATAAATAACAAAACCAAATAAAGGAGTCAATCGTTTTTGGGTGCGCTAGAAGTTTTAAGGACCTTCAATGATATTATACACAAAAAAGATACCAGTTTATAAAGTATAAAGATTATATGAAAATCTAAACGGCATCAAGAAATCTCAAAAAGAATTGTTTTGATACTCGTATTTGTGTTCAGGTCATAGGTTCTGATAATGTAATATTAAAAAGAATGTAGTAGAGAAGTGCCAATTCGGAAGAAACTCGAATCGAATTAACTTGAGTTGATATTACGTGAATTTTTGAAAACTCGAATAGTACTCGAGTTACACAGCTCGAATTGGCAGAACGAAGCTGTGTTTGTTACAAAGTATTTTTATAGTTTGTTCTTTCATCCAACACAATTATTATTACTTAACTTTATTAGTACTACCTATTGGTAGTTATATATTTTTGGTTCGCGTATAGACAATTTTCATAAAATAATATCACTCTAACTTTCTGACAATTATACTCAATCAGTTTATTGATATTACATAATATATCAATAAAATGCTTGAATTAGTAAGTCGAGTTAATGACTAAATTGTACACAGAAACTGCATTGACCGTAAGATAAAGATGACTCGAGTAGAATTTTGTGACTCGAGTAACGCGGCTTAATAATAATTTTTCATGTCACTCTAGTTGTACTCGAGTTTTTGAGCCCTTCGGACTAACTATTTATAGTACCTGCATCGATTGAAGTTTATCACTGGAGTTGGGAGTAGCTTAAGTTAAAGCATTTTGAAATAGGTAACTTTATTAAAAATGTAAAATATGACAATGTCAAATATTTATTTATTTGTAATATTTCCATTTTTTTTTCATATCTATAGTATTTCAAAATCTATGAACTGATTTTTACATATACTACAAATCGCTTCTATCTCAATTTTTTTAAATAATGCCACACTGACGATTTTCGTTTTGTTGCGTCATTGTTATCACTCATACTATAAACATTTACGTGTTTGTTATGTATGTACTTGGATATAACCAAACGCGTCACCCGCGGCGCCTTATACTATGTGAATTATTTGATAAGATTATAAAATTAGTGAATTAGTGAATTGACATCTATCTAGCGCTCTCCGAATCCTCACGATGCGTCGAGTTGACTCGGTAACTGGAGTGTGCGGACACGGGTAAAATTTATTTTCACTTGCGTGTTATACAAATTTACTCGAATGAGTCGAGTGAAAACAGAGTTCGAGTTGCATCACTACTGTAAACATGAAGTCTGTGGTTAATGGTTATATACTTTAAAATTTAAAAGAATTTTTGGTAGCAAAATTAGTTTATATATAGGAATAAAGTTTAAACTTGTTTGTTTACAAGACAATAAAATAAATATCGTCTTAACGATGCACAAGTGTCTAACATAATATGGATAAAATCATGCAGGTTAGCGAAATATTAATTTTTCACATTATCTATTTTTATTTTTATTTTTTTGTGGTCGCATGGTAAAATCTGAGTGTTCATTTCTGAGACGGAAACCCTCTTAGAAATGAACCCTCTCAGATTTTACCAGAGAGGTGGCCTGTGCCCAGCAGTGGGACGTAAATAGGCTGCAACTTTACTTTTAACTTTATGGTAAAATTTTCAATGACATTCGAAATAGGAAATGAATACTAATGAGTTTAGTTAATTAACGTAAGAGTATTAATGTTATATAAAAGTTTACTTTTACACATAGAATTTTGGAAAATCTATTTAAGATATATATTTATGAAGAATTACATAAAAAAATTACAAATACTGGCCTTACAACTTTGTTATTATGTTAAAATTGACAAAGTATTAAAGTTTTATGCTTTTAGTAAAATGGAAATTAAAAGAAAGATAACCGCGCACCGCGCGCAGTTTTACAATACCATAACATCAATTTTCACTATTGCGCTCTTATATTTTCCTCATATCTTTCATTCATACAAAACAAAAGGTTACACAATTTTATACGGAAGAATCCTCGTGCTACAAACAGTCGTTACATGAACTTAAAATTTATCGAAAGCCAACTCATACCGATACGGTCATTCCTGCGTCATCATGTCATCGGTGGCAACATAAATTAGCCGCTTTTTATTGTTATATTAATCGTTTGTTTATTGTACCGTTAAGTAAAGAAAATTATTTAAAAGAGCTTAGTGTGATTTATCAAATTGCAGTCTCTAACGGCTATTCAAAGAATATCATTGACAATGTATTAAAAAAGCAACAAAAACTTGTCGTACGCAATTCTCTGTACGCGGTTAAACCTCAAAGTGATCGTCGATATGTTGGCAGTTTGACCTACTTAGGTTCTATATCTGAAAAAATAGCTAACACTCTTCGACAGAGTGACTTCGACAGAGTTCAAAACAACAATTCACTTAGGAATATCTGTAATTATAAAGATAAGTTAGATATTGGTCTAAAGTCTGGTGTTTATAAACTTGTTTGTGACGAATGCCAAGCCTTTTACGTGGGTCAGACTGGTCGCAACTTCGAAACACGTTATAAAGAGCATTTAGCCGCGTACAGGAATTGTAACCCCGATAAATCACATTTTGCTAAACATCTCTTAGACACTGGACACAGCCTAGCCAATGACCACTCCTTTAAAGTCTTACATACTTGTAATAAAGGGCTACGACTGTGTGTGTTGGAACAGTAAGAGATATTAAAAAATAATAACGGTAATGTTGCACTGATGAATGAACAAACAAATGTTTTCAACTCGCCTCTCTTAAACAGGTTTAAGCTTGCTCCGTGATGATATATAGCCTCGCAACATGGTCGTTTGTCACCCTCACGGTGCGATGGTCAGCATTTGGTTACGTGGTTGTAGGGTAGGCGGACGTTTCGTAGTATTTTGTTGTAAATTTCACAGCAAATATCGGCGTACGTCAGGCGGTAATTTATCGCATGACGTAATCGCTCGCTACGTAATTGGAGAGCGGTTGCGTCAACAAGTAGTATAAATAGCAGTAGTTTCGGCTTGCCGCTCACTTAGCGGCCAGCCTCCGCAGAGTCTACTTCACCTGAGGATGCCTCGTGTAGAGGCGAAACACGTGTCGTATTTTCGAGAGTGGTGTGTCCTGCCTAGTGTGGTGGTGCTGAGGATGGTAGTGCTGGGATTGACGGCGACGGGTATAGTGCACGCGATTGAGAGAGGGTGGGAGGTCCCCCTTAAAGCTGGGCAGGACACATCATTTTCTTTCTTTACGCGGAATTAAGCAAATTAATTTATAACAACCCCATTATAATGGATTTCCGCAAAGTAACGCCTGATTCTATCAATTAATTTCTTATCCTGTCACTCAGTTTAACTACTATCATACTTCTTAACACTCTCATCTTAACCGCATTTATTCTGCTTTCATGTTTCTTCTGCTATACCCAACTTTCACTTTTGTACCTGAGTGTCGAAACCAATACCCCCTCATGCATAGCCAAACGAGCCTTGTTAGGCACCTTCCGACTGCTCATAAAGGAGAACAACGCTCATTCACCATGTTTCCTGCATTCACTCTTCTTTCGATATCACTCTCACGCTTTCCATAATATTTAATATTCCATCCATTATATTTAATTAAATTTAATAGACCTTATTTGATTTAACCTCTAAAATAAGAAGACTCTGCCAGCATACGCAGACATTATATTATAATACAAAAATATATTATTAAGTAGCGAAGCTTGCGAAGTCACTTATTGATTTCACGATGTCTGTCCATATGTCCGTCTGTCCGTCTGTCCGTCTGTCCGTCTGTCTGTCTGTCGGTCTGTCCTTCTGCCCGTCTGTCCGTCCGTCTGTCCGTCCGTCTGTCCGTCTGTCCGACGATTATCTCGCGAACTATTTCGAATTTTCAAATTCTGTTTTCAGCAATCGATTACTGATCACCCAGGCATCTGAACCTCCTATTTTGAATTTTTTTCCGTAAGAAACCGCTACAAAGCTGATTGCTTCGCCACTTTGCTATGCTGTTAGCTTGCTAGGTTTATTATTAAA
Organism: Parnassius glacialis; assembly: GCA_033319125.1. NCBI lineage: Eukaryota > Metazoa > Arthropoda > Insecta > Lepidoptera > Papilionidae > Parnassius > Parnassius glacialis. Next base: position 57,292,945 of record JAVANC010000001.1, on the reverse strand, counting down.
TGTTTACACCGTTAAAGCAAATAAAAAGTCCTCTGGCAGATGTCTCCCACATAAATTCCCTCATAGTCCATATTTGCCATAGTTGCCATGCTTGGCAGGCGGGTTGACAACCGCAGTATTTACTTATTTTTAGTTCTTATTAGAAAGACGCTTCCGCCCATCTACTAGTTTATTTCCCTTTATCGCCTCTTACGCAACCTTCGGGGCGATATGGGGTAGTAGGCATTCTTACATGAAGATGAATGATGAAAATGGTGTGATGAAAATTAGTAATGAAAACCACGTAGAGACGACATGATCATGAAATACATAATCTAATAATAAAAGTATATTTTAATGTAAGTATTTAATTCTCATATATAAAAAATGTTTAATAAACATCAAAATAATGTTGAGGCGGCTAAAGAGAACGAGTTAATCTATTTGCTTTTTATACTCGTGGAACTATATTATCTTTGTAATTTTTCGTTAAACTGCCCTAATGTTGTAAACAACTCTTGGAATGTTTAAAACCATCCTGATATCGGTTTATGCCGAAACCAATGAAACCACCAGTCTTATTTCTACTTTCTGTTCTATTCGTCTCAAATTGAATTTTTTTAAATACGAATTTTTCGATGATGAGAATTTACACACCACCGAAAAAGATCAAATTGTTAGCAAATTTAAATCCTTAGCCTCACATATAAATGCTCCTATTATATATAAGTCTTTTATCAGTTTTGTCAGTGAACAGATGTAAAAATTTTAGGAGTCAGCCAGTCGTCTGAGAGAATGTCCTTTTGTGCCCAATTTTACGTACGCGCTGCGGTGTTCAACTCATTGGATGCACGTTCCATTTTTAAATCGTCTCGGTGATATAATTAGGAAAACTATGACCGAAATTCTAAATTGTCCATTAAATTAATATCCCTGGGTTCGGGTCACACTTCCGGTTAGACTTGGTGGTTTAAGCATCCGAAGAGTTTTCAAATAAACTTTAGATCTCACTAGAACAATTCATAATCCATCACTCGGTAATCGTAATCTAACTCGTGCTTGGCTGAGGCCAAGGAAGCTTGGAACAACAAGACGGGCCGGACCAGGTTTTTCCGACAAACCCAGTATCGCAGATGGAATGAGCCCGCTCAGAGTCTAGGTTCAGAAAAACTTAGTAGAAAACTGCGGAAACCCTACGGAGTGAACTCGTCTCCTAGAATGTGAGGAGAAGAAGGCGAGCTACTGGCAGCTTGACATGCCAGCGCAGTGGAGCGCTGGTTGCATCCCTCGCCGTGCAGACATTAATAACGTCATTCGACGGACCTTAATCAGTGTCAACGTACCTACAATTTTAGAGGCAAGCGGTATATCGCGGAACGTGTCAAAAGGCCTGATGAATGACGCTGATTCCATTGGAAAATTGGCACTCCCTTTGTATGGGATAGAAAACTTGTGTTGACACATTAGCGCCATCATATTTTGCGGAACTGCACAGAAGGCAGGCGCAGCAGCTGCTGTTACTGAGTCTAACAAGCGGGGTAAATATGCAGCCCTCGGAGAAGGATCCCGTTTGGTGTAGAAACGCTAGGGCCGTGGGTTTGACAGAGATATCTCATTACGCCTTTTCAATGTCTCTGGTGACCCAAAAGCTGGCTGATATTTTGGTCTGCAGATCAGCCTCGCAATACAGCAAGGTAACTCAGCCAGTCCTCTGGACATATCACCAACATACGGCGGTGATTTAGTAAGTATGTTTTACTTAAGTTAAGCTTTACATACCGTATAATTCTGTAAAACACTTTTAATACTTATTCATTTACGCTAACATATTATTACACATATTGTTGGCTGCGTAAGAGAATCCATCACTATAACAAAACATCTGCTTACGCTCTTTTACGAATGTAAAATACCCTTATCATAGACGGAACAGAAAGACTACGGAACATGGAGCAAGATGAAAGGAGTGAGAGGTCTGGTACTATAATTGCTAACCATATGTCTGCCAAGAGTGACGATTATGGTCAATTCTCTCAACAACACAGAAGTTCATCTCAAGCCAATGAATAATAAAAAATTATATTTCTTTGACTTGTACAATAATATTGATACGGTGTTTTCCCTACTGTAAAATAAGAATGGAAAGCTTCCATTATATACAAAGAAGTGGTAGTTTCTACGCGAGAATGAACTCGCAATCATAACATTTGATTAGTATTTCTCTTCTATTTCTACATTGGGCTTTAACCGTTAAGATAAAAATGAAATATAACAACCTGTTTTTTTTCTCAACAGTATCGTGGAATTTAAAAAAAACATATGCAGAAGTATTAAGGTTACATTTCTGGCTAATATTGCAAGTCAAAAAAACAGTGTGTGTGTGTGTGTGTGAGTTATGGCTGACGTTTGTGATAACTTCAAACACCAGAATATTTGAATCTGCACTACCAGCATTTAAAAAGCAGTAGGATCTTTTTTTGAAGATCATATCCTCATATTAGATAAATAACTGGTGATAACAAATTTCAAGTAGGCGTGCAAATCAGAAAACTTTTGTAAATATTCGCACATCGGTGGACCGGCAAGATAAAAAAAGTCAAATAGCACGGGATGGCGATTTAACTATTTAATCGAAATTATTATTGTTATTTTCCTCAGTCCACTCAAAAGTGTAAAAAATAACTTGTAATAAAAAGTTAAATCCGTCTTCAAATAACTAAAACGTACAAATCAAGAAACAGTAAATACAAATAAAAATAACGGTAATACAAAAATAATATAATTAAAATTGAACTGTTTAACAAAAACGATGGAAAAGGCCTGTCTCAATTTTCATTGCATCTGTAATCATATTCCATTACATACTTCAAAATGTACGAATTTTATTTGTTGAGCGTGGTAAATAAGAGCAATTTTTATATTTGGCCTATTTAAATGAGTGAGTTAGTCTTCAAACCTGCTCCTGTATTACACAGACGAAACCCGCAGTTCCCACAAAGGGTTATGGAACCGTAGCCAGTGGAGAGTGGGACCGTGTCTACGATAGGCTCTTGTAGAGCACTGTAGAATCTGCCGTGGGGCTCCTTCGCCTTCCATATGATACTTTGTACTGCCGGGTTTTGCCATTGTTCGTTGGCTAAGGATAGAGGGGTAAGCCCCGAGGTTGCACACTCCGCGATTATGCATGGTAACCGTGCTTAAAAAGCCACACCCACCATGCTCCCGCGGCAAAATACAGCTTCACTGCCGACGATCTTGTATGGTGCATCCTATGGGACGTCATGGTAGTGTGAACTTTTTCATCCAGGGTGTTAAGTTTCGTCTGAGTCCATCTGAGTATGCCAAAGGTATACAAGAGGACAGATATGGTTCATCCGTTATATGCGTGTGTATTATTCACACTGGCCCAAAGGCTGTTAAGCACTTTGGTCAAGCGTGCATAAAAGCGTGCCCAATGCAAAATAATGTTTCATAGCCGCCTCATCGAAACCTATATTCTTTGTTCACATAGATAAACATTTAAACCCGGAACAACTGTTGTAGGCCATACAAGTACTTGTTACGTGCGGGATTTTTTATAGGAGACGGGGCAGACGAGCATACCGCTCTCCTGGTTGTAAGTGACTACCACCGCCCATGAATAACTGCAACACCAGGAGAATTGCAGGTGCGTTTCCGGCCGTTTATAAAGAAGTATGCTCTTTTATAGGAGCTCCCTAAGTCGCGGCGATCCAGAAAAATCGCCGCTGGTAAGCTATAACACAGTGAGGTGGTACGCGGAAGAAAACTCCTAGTTTATTCGCACAGTAGTGGTCCGCCAAGTATCCAGATGGTGCGGATGATATCGGAAATTTTTCCGCGATGTGCGTTGGTGAAATTTAGCAGCTGCAATTAATCCGAAAAATTCTTCAAAGCACTCCCTGTGGTAGATGCAAAAGAAAATACAAATGGACGACACATCTTTTTCCAATGCCAGTGAATCGAGCCGATTGGAAAGAAAACAGTTGTTAACGATTCGAGCCGCTCTGTGCTGGATGCGGTCAAGTGGAAGGAGTTGGAACTAGGGAGCCCCATCGCAGAGATAGGAACAGTATTCCATGTGGGGCCAAACCTGCGCCTTGTAAAGTTGCAAGCGGTGTGAAGTGTTGTCCCGCTCTGCTGAGCACGCCAAACCTTTTAGAGGCCAGTGAACGCTTATAGAATTTGAACCCGCGGCCCTCAGCCGGAGCTCAATACTCAAACACTGCACCACAGACCCGTCTATTTAAATTGATATTCGACATATATCTATTGACGTCAAAAAAAAGGAGGAACTTAATTCGACTGTATGTTTTTTTGTGTTACCTCCTATTTTTTCTGGGTGAACCAATTTCGATAATTATTTTTTTATTTGAAAGTTTGTGCTTTTCATGTAGTCCAACGTTAATTTGATCAAGGTTTGACCAATACTTTGAGTTATACTTAATATTTCATATTGTAGTCGATTGTACAATTTTTTTTTTAATTTTAAAATATACTTATAAGAAACATTTACAATATTGGTAAAGTACACTTTACATTTAAACCCTTCAAATTTTCTCATCAACCGCTTCATCACGAATAGTACTAAAAAGATAAATTGACTAATTTTGCACCTGAGCCGAAGCATTAACATCCAACATCAGTTCTTAGTCATGACTTTAATTTGGACGAATAATGTGATCAATGAATCAGTTTGCGCATTTAACAAACAGTAACGATGCAAGTATATTAATCAATGTCTTCGTGTAGTAGCTTATTTATTAACGTCAGTTACAATAATCAAACTTATAATTTGTATGTCAATATACAGTTGACGGCATAAATTTATTATAACATCATCACCATTCCGACATGTACCTCTTTAATTCATATGTCAACAAATTTTAAAAATAGGATTATACATCAATTAATAAATAAAAGTTTTAGTTTTATTTTTAAAGAATAATATAGAATCAAAATGCAGATGCATTTTCATACCTGAGGACTAAGATGTAATAACTTGTTTCCAGTAAAAAGGGTCTCCTCTTCTTTGCAATCACCACATGGAACACAGCAGTATTAAGCTGTTATCACAGAGTAAGGTGATAAGGCTTGCTATTTTACGTTGGTATTATGTTAGAACTTAGTCTTATCCCGGTCAAGCCAACCCACTAGTGCCACAACCATAATACAGGGTATTTTTGGAACGCTCCCGAAAACTTAGACAGGCGACAGCACCAAGTATACCTTTGATCATGGGTCACAAATAAATTTGATCCTGATGAAAAAAAAATCATATTTTTACAACGTTTTTTTAGATTTATTCACGCGCCATCATGTTAGAACAGCTAAATGAAACGATAATTTCATAAAAAAAATCATGAAAATACTGAAACCTAAAACCAGCAGTGGAATAACTGAATTCATATCAGCTGATTAAAGGTCAATGTACGCGCGAACGCAAATTCGCGCGGTCCGCAACTAGCGGGCTATACCACAATACCTAATAATTTACACCACTTGCACAGTGGCACACTATTTTGCCACTGTGCTTGTCTCCACGTAGCCATTTTAATCCGAATTTACTGGTTAAATAACCCAAATAACTGGTTCGATTTCCCGCTAATAACAAAATACATAAATGAAATGTAACCAAGGTTAGAGTCATGCGTTTTTATTCATCGTGTAGGTATGTTTATTATTCTCATGTATTTAGTTATGTATGTATTCAGATTAGTTCAGTACTAAGTTATTTAAAAAAAATAGTTATGAAACAGCTTACCGCTCTAAATCCTCCGTGGTCTTATGAGATGCGGCTCAAATTGTGCTCCATTCATTTCAAGACAGATTTGGGCTCGGTGTTGCGTCTCCTCATGGAGGCGAGGCATCATCGTGTGATCTTTGACACAGTCCGTACGTAGTTTGTCGAAAACATCCACGATCCTTTTGTAGTTTCGTCAGCACTATCACACTCACGATTAAAAACCCTTTCTTTCACATACCCCACAGAAAGAAGTCTAACGGGGTCAGATCTGGTGCGCGAGGTGGCCAAGCGTGTGGTCCTAGTCCGCCAAATCCAGCGATCATCAAATAGCTCATTGAGGCGCTCACGGACGAACCTCACATGTGGAGGGGCACCATTATACTGGAACCATGTGCGGCGATATTCAGCCAACGATAGGTCGTCTAAAATGTCTGTCAACTGTTCATTTATAAAGTTTAGGTATCGCTGTCCGTTCAGTCGCTGTGGCAGAAACACTGGTCCCAGTATGCGATCCTTAAATAAACCTGCCCATACGTTAACCGACCATCGGGTTTGGTGCCCGGTTTGTCGAACAGCGTGCGGGATAACCTCTGAATACACGTGTGTATTTCTTCGGTTCCACAGGCCGTTTCTGGTAAATGTCGACTCATCCCTTCAGATAATGTGCTCAATGGAACCAGCCACACGTTGTTGCTGGTATAATAACCAACGGCAGAAAACTCGTCGGCGGTCGTGATCGCCGGGAACTAAAGCTTGCACTTTGTGCAATTTGTATGGGCGCATTCGGTTAAGCTTCAACACTTTGTGCACTGCACAGTATGACACACTTGTTCCATCCCGACGTCTTAACAATTTATTTAGCGATACTTCGTGTACCTAGGTTCGGATACATAACATGTTGTCGTATTCACAATCACTATAAACGTACGCGTTAAGCATTATTAAAACAAAAAACGTAACAACAAGTAACAAAATCAACACGGAACTGTTTCAAAAACTACAATTAAACTGAAACCTACTGCGTCACAGCGTGATGCGACACGAGCCGGGCGGGTTACATTATTTCGCACCGAGCTAGCAGGTCGAGTGGAGGGAGGTTACAGTCGCGTTCTAAAGTACTACATGGTATTGGGATATTGTTTTATAATATTATAGTAAGTAATTAATTGTTTTATTGTAGAATCATAATAGGTGCCTTACTTGGAATTAAAAATGGATAATGTTCACTTGAGCATTATTTGTTATTTATATCGTAAAATATAAAGTAGTTTGTAACAAGAAAACTTAAGGTCGTCTTGGGTCACATGGAAGCCAGATGTTGAAGGTGTGTTGGTGTTACTGGATGCTACTTCATCATCACTTTCATCTTCGCTTGAGCTTCCGTCATCAGGTCGATCACATGGTAATTTTTTCGGTATTCTTCCTCAACACTTTTAAATTTACTGCACAATTTTCCCCATTCACTTTCTCCTATCATATTTACCTTTTCGTTCACTAGTTTAGTCATAAAACAATAGATATAAATAATTTTTCTTTCCTTCCTTTTTAAAACATCGTCGCGAGTCGCAAAGTAAGCTGTGTATGCGACTGTATTTTTGGAGCGAACAAAGCGCGGGAACCAATAGCATGCAGGCACAGTAATACTGGCGGATTGTTCCCCCGTCGCGCCCCCTTCGTACCAATATGTGATAAATCGCTCAGTGCCCAAGTTCAAGGCCAGCGTTCTTTTTTCACCGTTCGCGCGTACATTAACCTCCATTAGTCAGGTGATATCAATTCAGTTTTCACTGCTGGTTTTATGTTTCAGTATGTTCATGATTTTTTTTATGAAATTATCGTTTCAGTTAGTTGTACTAACACGATGGCGCGTGAATAACGCTAATAAAACGTTGTAAAAATATGATTTTTTTTTCATCAGGATCAAATTTATTTGTGACCCATGATCAAAGGTATACTTGGTGCTGTCGCCTGTCTTAGTTTTCGGGAGCGTTCCAAAAATACCCTGTATAGCTGAAGCGTGGCTATGTCACGTCAAAATACTTAAGTATTTATACGCAAACTGATTAAAAAAATCGGCAAATTGCGAGTCGGTCTCGCGCACCGAGGGTTCCGAACAAATCTGTAGATATATCAGTTTAAAATTATTAAAAATATTTTTATTTTATGATGTAACTAAAAATTTATGCCCTTCGCAATTTTTCCTTTATCTGTGCTATAAAACATTCCTTCGTACCAAATTTCAAGATTCTGAGTTCACGGGAAGTACCCTGTAGGTTTTGATTCTCTTGCGAATATCGAAAATTTGCGGCATAAACGGCTGTAACTTTTGATTGCGTTGGCTTAGAAGTGATGATTATTTCGCAGCTCTAAGGAAGAATAGACTTTAGGATTTGATATGAATTTCAGCTTGATACCTCCACGCGTTCCTGAGAAAAAGTGTCTTGATAGACAGACAGATGGACAAAAAAGTAATCCTATAAGGGTTATGTTTTTTTCCTTTTGAGGTACGGAATCCTAAAAAGAGAAAAGACTTAGACTAAAACTACAAGAAACCATTCTACCTCTAATTTGAATAGATTTTTAAAATTTAAGGGGTTTTATGTATAATAACGTTACTTTATTTTTTGGTCAAATTATTATATTTTAAATATTATGTTAAATAATATATTAAATAATATTTCAAAATATTATGTTTTAGTCTGATTGTGTTATGGTTGTTTCCGGTTTGAAATGTTTCTCCTGTATTGTTGGGGTAGTTTACCAGGAGCGTAGCTACCGCGGTATCAGCCGCATCAATGGTAAGGAGCTCCCGCGCTACGGGGGCCCCGAACGTGTGTAAAAATGAGTAAAATGTTATCCACAATCTCACTTAAACTCCTAGGACGTACTTCCCGAGAAAAAACAACATACCATAAAAAGTTTCCAACGTGTCTAAATAAGTTTTCACTTCAAAATTTACGAAATTCAATAATAACTTCTTGTTTTCCCTAGGTTAAACGGGCGCCAAAATGTTAGCAACATAACGTCTCACGTCACGGTTGAACCGCGATCACAGATTATTAAATCCGAGACGAGACGAGACGTGTGTCAAAATGAATGTGTTATTGCGGGATTTCCCCGTTTAAGGCCGGCCACATATATTCGAAATTCCGTTTAGAAAAGCCGTTTCGGAATATGGATTCGAGATATGCCGAAATGGCTTTTATAAACGCCACACACATACGCTTATTTTTCTTCGTAATAACAAGACTTAGTTGAGAGATGCTATGCTATTCACACTTACAGTTACAATAAAACACAAAAAATTAACAATTTGTTATTTAATATAGAATGCTTTTACATCTTATAACTAAATAGAGAATATAAACTTATATTGACGTGCAAAAAATTATTGTTATTTTGTTTTTGCACAAATTTATGTCCTAGTTTTGTAGTTCGATGAATTACCACAAAGAAACGCCTAATTCTATTTGTTATTTTGTCGCGTTTTTACAATCTACAAAATGAAGAAAAGAAATAACAAGCAGTGAAAAGTCGCTTTAGTTAATAGAGGAAACGCCGTCATAAAATATTCAGTAAGCTTTAATGGACTTAATGGAGTTAGTGAACACGAAACGAGTCATTCTCTTTTTGAGTTGTTCCTTTAATGCACATCACCGTCTTTTCATTTAGTTTATGCTAGACTGCAGAAAAGAAATTTAAGAAAAAGAGCTAGCCTTTTAAAGCTACTGAAATTTTTATTATATTATCAGACATGGCTTGATTAAACTAACAGGCTTTATTCATGAAAGTTTTTTTTTATAGGATAAGGGTGACAAACGAGCACACAGTCCACCTGATGGTAAGTGGTTGCTGCGGCCCATAGACATCTACATCTATCCTCGTTTGCGAATCAAAATGCAGATGCGTTGTCACCCGTGAGGACTAAGTTGGAATGCCTCATTTCCAGTAAAAAGGGCCTCCGGCCACCTGCACTCACCAAGCGAAACGCAGAGGTAAACCTCTACTTCACGCTGGTATTCTGTGAGGTCGTGGTACCACCCCGGTTCGAGCCGGCCCATCCGTGCGACAGCAAAAGCTACCGCGTGGCTCTACCACTGTTAAAAAGTGAATTATAATGGCCGATCGAAAATCCTTTTATATTCTTTTCGGTATTTTTGTAAGCAATTCATTCATCGGATATATTTTCCTTTAAATTAAAATATTTAGGTCAATGCTTGTTTTTAATTTAATAGTAAACGTTGTAAATACTTTTATGGTGCTTACACAAACACTAGAATGAACAAATATCTTCATCATAATATTCATTAGATTTAATCTTCTTCGGCTGCGTCACCACTTACAATCACGTGGGATAGAATTCTAACACTGGCATAAAATTGTAAAAAAAAATAAAGTCCCCGGCTCAACATAAGATTTTCCAAAAATGGATCTTTTGGCATCCAGTACTATGGACTTTTAAGTAGATACAAAACACTAGGCGAGCAGGTTTGAGAAGTCGAGAAAACGCTCCAGCCTAGTATCTTGATTTCCGTTTTTTCTTTTTTTATCTTTAAAAATACGTTTCCCCTGTTTAGTTAGTTTCAGCTAAGATATTTAATGGAAGCAGTTATCATTACATATCTTGCACAAGAAGAAAAATTCAAACACGGAACAAGTTTTTGTATTGGCGTACAAATACTTGTTTCGTGCGGGATTCGAACCCCCAACTATCAACGACGCAACTCAATGCGTCACGGAGCCATCAGAAGAAGAACTTCTGAGACAACCTTCTCAGACAGGACTCTTATTTCTTTATTCAAAAGCAGTTGTAAAAATACAAACGAAATTCAATAAATAATATTTCTATTTCTTCATTGTCAGCCTGTAACAATTCAACTGCTTGTCATGTGGCTCTCTCGTTGTGGGAAGGATTTTCTATAGCCATCATGCTTCCCAGATGGATTGACGAAAACAGTACCAGACGTCTTGCAACTTCGTTACTGCTCTCTGTCACATATTTACACTATTGCTTACACCAGGCGTAACGCCTACCCATAGTATTTACCGAATACCCAGAGTATTTGAGGCCTGGTGTAATCAAGATTGTTATACCACCTTCTATCGGAAGCCATGGGATCTATTTTGCATATATCTCCTTTTAAAGCCTTTTAAAGCCTATTAAGACTTTCTTGGTTTGAAATGAGGTGATTTTGTCTTACGGCGCAGCCACAAGGCAATATCCATCTATTACAGCCTATAAAAGTCCACTGCTGAACATATGTTTCATCTTTTGATAGCGATTCGGGATTTTACTATATTTGCCACGCTTAGCAGGCGGGTAGGCAACCACAGTTTTATATTAATCCGAGTAGTTTTCAGGAAGATGCTGCTGCCCATCTCTCTTTCAATTATCTTCTGTCACCTCTTACGACACTCACAGGACGATATGGAGTGGTGGATATTTTTACACCGTCACTACTCGTATAAAAATTAGTCTTTTCTTTTCTTTATAAAAAATATTATCCCCACACTAGGATTTTCTCCTGTATCGTGGAGGCAGTTCACAAACAAAAATTGCACGAGGACAAACATCCAGACCAGAAACAATTATTTAAAGGCCATACAAACACTTGTTCCGTGCGTTATTTTAACTCGCCGCACCCAGCGCAACAAAACATTTCTAAGCAACTGCGCCACGGAGCCGTCAATAAGTCTTTCCTGTTTAAATCACAAGATAGCAATTATATGTTATTATTTGATTCAGTTCCTGTCTAATTGATATATCTCGACACTGAAGTGTTTACTATCCTTATTCCCAAAATGAAATTTCCCAATATGAAATTGCTTTTGTCCACCCGATCCCTAAAAAAGGCGACGGCTCAGATCCGTCCAACTACAGGCCTATCGCCATCACTTCCTTGTCGATTAGCTAGTGATTTTTGGGTCTACCTGACTCATAGATGGGCAAAAGCAGTAGAGTCCAAGGGAGAGGCATGGGCCGTTAGTTTGGACACTGCGAAGGCCTGCGATGGGGTTTGGCACAAAGCGCTTTTTTCGAAGCTCCCTTCTTATGGAATTCCCGAGAAATTGTGCAATCGGATCACCAGCTTCCTTGCAGCTTGGAGCATCAAGGTCAATGTAGACGATGCATGCTCCAACTATTAACCTCCTATTAATGCTGGTGTTCCACAAGGCTACGTACTATCTACTACATCTTCAGTATATCAATGATATGTTGCAAACCGCTAACATTTATTGATATGCGGATGACAGCACTGGTGATGCTCTAAACACTAGCCGTGCCAATATTTCTCAGGAAAACGTCGCCGAGTACCGGGATAAACTTGTGTCTGAAGTCGAGTCTTTGCTAAACAAGGTCTACTAGGGCGACTAAATCTAGTCCAGTTTGATCCTCAGAAGACACGAGTTTGCGTATTTACTGATAAAAGAACCGCTTTATCGTATCTCCTCAGTTTCAAAGAACTCTCCTTGTTGCCTCAGCCATATCGGAATCGTCGGCGTCGACATATCGAGTGACGTGCAGTTTCGTGCTCACTTGGAAGAGAAGGCCAAATTGGCCTCTAAAAAGCTTGGCGTGCTCAGCAGAGTGGGACAGTATTTCATGCTGTCACAACGCCTGTAACTTTACAAGGTGCAGGTTCGGGCTTACATGGCATACTGTTCCCATCTCTGGGCTGGGGCTCGCCAGTGTCAGCTCCTTCCACTTGACCGCATCCAGCGCAGAGCGGCTCGAATCGTCAACGACCGAGTCCTTTCCGATCGGTTCGATTCATTGGCTCTGCGAAGAGATGTTGCATCCCTTTGCATTTTCTTTCGCATTTACCACGGGAAGTGCTCTGAGGAATTGTTCGGATTAATTCCAGCCGTGAAATTTCACGAACGCACATCGCGTTAAAATTCACGATACCATCCACACCATCTTCTTGATGATTAGCGGTCCACCACGGTGCAATTAACAATATTATGTATTCTTCCTCGCACAACTTCCTTGCGCAATCGATTACCACCAGCAATTTTCCCGGACCGATATGACTCAGGAACCTTTTTTATTTTAAAAATAAAGTAATCAGTCAGTAAGCATTGATTAAGCAAAGATATAGAAAAATAAATTACAAACTTTATAAAAAGTTTTTATATTTTTCTAAGGCAAAAGACTATATTCGGGTAAACACTTACGCTTTAATAACTTAAGCCAGGTCAAACGACGCAGTTCGAGGCATTGTTCTAAAATATTCAAGAAGGTAACTCGGTGGTAACAATCCACATGTAGCTTTCCTCTATCAACTCTTTACCATATTAATTGTTAGTTTTAATTTTTTAATAAAAAATATTATAAGTAGTTATTATGAAATTTAAAAATGTAAAATAACTATTCTGCTATGGACATCATTAAGACAGCGACGCACACGTGACCGTACGTCGCGTTGCTAGAAAATGCTGTATACGCTTGGGACTGTATGCCGGCATTGTAGTCAACTACAACAACTTAACAACAGCGTTAATCGGGTTGTTTACGCTGTGAATGAATCACGCTATCGAAGTTTCCGATCAACTTTGTATATATTTGTAGGGTCACATTATATGTAATGTTCTCTGAGTGACTGCCTCGTTGGTCTAATGCTTGTAAGACCGACTGCTAATACTGCTGCTCATGTGGACCAGAGTTTAAAGCCCGGATCAGGGAAAAAGAAGTTAGAGATTTTTCTATCAAAAATTCTCAGAAACAGCAACTGCGATACGGAGCCGTCAATTTTGTGGACATCTTGTTATAAAAAGCACCGAATGATTTTTTGAGTGACAATTTGTGACTTTCATTATTACAATTTCTGAAAACCTAACAGAACAATAATAGTGTTGTAGACAGATTGCACCATTAGCTAGTGCCAAGGACGCCAACTTTATAGTAACTTGTCCAGAAAATGTTATGCCAGTCCTAGTTGCGTCAAGTGCCAAGGTAACCACGGCACTTCTGACTGCTCCCGCATTCCCGAGACGGTAGAGTCTCCAAACTGTGTCAATTGCGGCAAAGAGGGACACCCAGCGATTTATCGCGGGTGCTCCATAGCTCCACGGAGGAAGCAGCGTGGAGGTAAAAGCCTTCACAGCCGCGCGGGCCAAGCCAGCGTGTGCCGCTTTCGGCAACCTGCCCCCAAACCGCACCAACCTCACACCTAAGATTAGCACGAAGTCTGTTCCCGTCGTCGGGGCCTCTGTGCAAGGTGGAAGCCTTCCCGCGCCTTCCGCACCGAAACCCAAAGCTTTGGTGAAACCGGCAGCACTTGTCGCTATACGGCGAATGCCACCCTCCAGGCCTGTTTTATTTAAGAGCCTTGTGGGACGTGCTTTGCCAAACCAAAGGCTTTTCTTCCTTCACCGCTTACTTTCTATTGCGCCTAATCACCTAATTTAAGCATCAGAATGACAGTACAACAGTTAGGCAGATCAAAACCACGCTCTATCACTGTCGCGTTTTTTAATGAAAACGGCTTCAGAGATCAAAAATACGAGATTGTACTCGTCCTGTACCACGATGTAGACGTTATGCTAGTACAAGAGACTTTTTTATGCCTATCGCAATCCTAAGATCGCAAACTACATATTAGTTAGAAATTATCCTGCAATGCATTTTTTTATAGGATAAGGGTGACAAACAAGCACACAGTCCACCTGATGGTAAGTGGTTGCTGTGGCCCATAGACATCTACATCTATCCTCTATTACAAATCAAAATGTAGATGCGTTGTCACCCGTGAGGACTAAGATGGAATGCCTCATTTCCAGTAAAAAAGGCCTCCGGCCACCTGCACTCACCAAGCGAAACGCAGAGGTAAACCTCTACTTCACGCTGGTTTTCTGTGAGGTCGTGGTACCTACCCGGTTCGAGCCGGCCCATCCGTGCGACAGGAAAAGATGCCGCGTGGCTCTACTACTGTTGAGAAAATAAAAAAAAACATACTGATCGATACTCCCCCGTTCACTAAAATAGAATTTTCTATATGTAAGGTAGCTCTCTCTGGTCATCCAACACTTACCATCGTATCGGCATATCAAACGCCGCTCAAATTCAAATTCATAGTTGAATCAAACATTTGAGAATTGCTCCATCTAGGCACCAGTGGTATAATAGCTGGAGACTTTAACGTAAGCACTCCTTCTGGAACTCGCTTATAAACAATGTCGATAGTAATGCATTGTTTGATGTCATGGAGATACTAAATTTACATGTTATCGTGCCTAAGAATACAACCCACAGGACGTTCGGTCAATAACTGGTAGCCAGTGGGTACTAACCACTGGCCCTTGCCCTTGACGTAGCAATACTCAAAGATGTCCATTTGTCGATTGATATTCGACCTCCACTCGGACCATAGGTCAGTCGTGATGCACCTGGGCCAGCCCACAGGTGAGATCTTTCAGACTAAATAGACTGTGTACTCTCGTAAGCTCGAAGTCAAACTCGAGTCTACGATCTCCCAGCACTTGAACAAAATAGACTCACTAGAGGAAGCCAATAAGGCGATTAGCACACTATCGGCCTACTTCACCTAAGCGGTCGTAGAATTCACTCGTAAGGTTCGTGAGTCAAGTAATCGACACTTAAAGCCTCCGAGTGCTATTTTTGTGATGGGACTGTTTAGAGAGTTGATGTTGAACGAAGAAGTTAATGGCGAACCTATAGATCACACTCACCTTGCAGAGGTTGAAGCGGAGTTCGAGCGTAAGTCTGCACGACCACTTGCGGGCGTCCCCTTAGATTGACAAACTGACAGAAATAATAAAAAGTCTCAAAAAGAGGCGATAGAGGGAAAATAAAACAATAGATGGGCAGCGGTGTCTTCCTGTATATATAATAATAAAAAACTGCGGATGCCACCCCGTTTGCCAAGCGTAGCAACTATGGTAAAATTCTACAGGGATACCTACATTCAGCAGTCGATTTTATAATAGGCTGTAATGGATATGTCGATAATACTTATAGACAATCTTTACCACTAAAAGTTTTAAATCTGTAATATTTGTTTACAGCACATGTATCTATGTATTGTACATATCCCACCTGGTAGGGGCTAATATGGCCCGTATGTATATTGAATCAAAATACAGATGCGTTTTTACCCTCAAGTACTAAGATGGAATTTCTACTTTCTAACAGGATTTTTTTTCGAAGAATTTTCCAATCCTGCTGTGTGATAAAATTATCCGGTAATAAATTGTACTGTATCTGCAAAATACGTTTAGCAACAAAGGTGTTGAATTTATACGGTGAAGAACACGCTCAACAGATACCGACTTCCTAATCTGAAAATGCGTAAATTTTGTCAATCGGATGCTTTAATGACAATGAATCGTAAACGTTGCGTACTAACTTAGTCAGCAAAACTAAGGCACATAACTCATGTCTGGCTAAAGTTATAGTTTTTGATGAGGGTATCCGAGATTAAAGAACAGGTGAGTGTTTTAATGGGATTATTATTTCCGTCAACAACATTCGAAACAATGACACATGCGAATTTTCATTTACGGCTATATGACGTGAAAACAGTAAACCTGAGATTAAAGGCAATTCTGAAAAATATTGCTGCTGTATGTTTACAATATTAGCGGGCGCCGTCTACCACCAACCAGCTACCAGTTTCATGTTTAAATCAAGATAGAAATAGGGAAAAGTGATAGGAAAAAGTAGTGACAGTTTTCAATGTAAAATTATTTGTGGTAAAATGTTGACATTCACTACCTTAAGGAATGATATGTATTATGTAAATTTATAACAAAAAATTAAAGTAGTGATCTTACGAGTATAATGTGTAAAATCTTTAATTTCAATAAAAATGATAATCATTAAAAAAAATATTGAGGAAGCAGATATTT
The DNA here is from genome assembly GCA_033319125.1 of Parnassius glacialis. Classification (NCBI taxonomy): domain Eukaryota; kingdom Metazoa; phylum Arthropoda; class Insecta; order Lepidoptera; family Papilionidae; genus Parnassius; species Parnassius glacialis. The sequence continues at coordinate 57,276,330 of JAVANC010000001.1, read as the reverse complement.
ATAAAAAAATATTGTACTAGACCGTAAATAAAGATGATAAAATTTTATTATTCACAGATACCATTTATAACGGGCTTTGCAGTGTCAGTAAGCTTTGCAGTGGCTTTGGTTAATCTGTATTAACGTCTAGATCAATAACTCATGCTTAGAGTTACGTTCACACAAATCGTTCTCGACGTGGGTGGGTTAATCGTTACACAAACACTGCCAATCTTTAAAATAAAAATATTATTTGATACATCTTACTTGAGCTTAAGAACATTTTTATTGTGCAACAATAAACAAGTATACAATCCGCTTGATAGTAAATGTAGACTCAATTAAGAATGATCTTTAACGTGATAATGCCACACTGTAGTCATATTATGGCTGCAACACGAATAAGTCGAAACAACAACAATTTTACAGATATTGTTATCATAATAATTATGCACAGATACTTAATATTATATCATTGATATAATTATTATATAAAAAATCAATTTGCAGATAGGGGACGAGGTAGCTCGCGTCCGTAGGAATAACTTGAAATCTGGCTCTCTACACGTATCACCCGGGTAGTGCTAAATGAGCAGCACTAATTCTGGTGGTAGGTTTCGGCCGCTGGCTTTTTGGTTATCACCCACCAATGCAAAGTCATGTCGCCAGATGACGTTGTCGCGTTCCGACATGATACTTGGTGAAGCCATACGGAGAATGGGTCTCAACGTGGCGTTGTGTGTGTGAACTGATTTCGAAGCGCCAGTTGTTGCTGTGTTAGGTACTTGGCCGTGGTGAGTAGCGGGGTCCGAAGCAAGGTGTTCAGTTGGCTAACCGCAGGTAGTTGGGGGTCCAATTAGTAAATTAGCTACTCATGAAAAGCTGCCCCGCCGACTACACTCATTTACTCTCAACTCTGTTAATAAGTTTCTTAAAAACAAAACTACACGGCAGGTCATTCTAGGGGACTTTAACGCCTGTAACCAAGACTAGCTGTTCCCATACCAAAAGACCGACCATGCTGGAAGAGAATGGATTTTTGCCTTGACGCTAGAAAGTTTCTCAGTTGCTGAAGGAAGCGTCTAAAGCCAATTGCTTGTATCTTCTGCTGACTGCCAAACCAGACAAGTTATAAAGCACAAGTTACCTCCCCTTTGGGTACGTTTGATCACAGTCTGGTGAAATCTGTATCGTCATATTCTCCATCTAACTACGAGTCCCAAGGTAATTTATTTTTTTCTTTTTTTTTCTTTTTAAAAACGTTACCCCCCCACACAAGGATTTTCTCCTGTATTGTGGAGGCAGTTTACAAACACAAATTGCACAAGGACAAACATCCAGACCCGGAACAATTATTTGTAGGACATACAAATACTTGTTTCGTGCGGGATTCAAACCGGCGCCCCCCAGCGCAGCAACTCATTGCTAAGCCACTGCGCCACTGAGCCGTCAAAGGTGTTCGACAAATATTGAGAGCCAGCTGACAAGGATGAGATGCGACACTTTTCTGCATCCTATGCTTTGCGAGAGGTCTTTTTCTCTTTTGTGGATTCTACTAGTTGCGCTAATGCGGTAACTGATGTGATGATTCAAGCTATGTAGTATTTTATCGACTCCTCTGACGCTTCCATCGGTAGCAAAACTTGCCCATGGTTTAGCGCTGAATGAGCTCAAGCTGAAAGGCGCAAGTATTTAGCGTACCTGTACTGGGTTGGTGCTTGAATCTGCAAAGTTCCGGATATAAAAGCTCCAAGAAGAGAACTTTCAACCAGGCCGCCAAGTTCTACAAAAAAGCATTACTGAAAGCCAGTTTCGATCGCATTAAACATATTGGCGCAAAACTCTTTGCCAGACCATCCAGCACTAGAGCTTTTTGGTCCTTTGCCAAAGCGTTTGAAACAAACTTCTGTCGGCCTACATGCCTGCACTGGTAAAACTGGCTGGCACACTGGCGCATACGGCTAAAGAGAAAGCGAACTTTTTCGTGTCTCTTTTTGCCTACAATTTGCGTCTGGAAAGTGGCAACAACATTCCACTTAAATTATCTCATTGCAGGACCTCTGTGCCGGAGGTTCTTATAACAAATAAGAAGTTCCTTAAGCCTTGTCGTGTCTAGACGTGAATAAAGCTATAGTTCTAAAGGCTGGGCAGACACATTTGTTCCGTTTCTCATGTAGGACTGAAACGGTGCCAAAACTCTGGGGGCTAGCCAACGTAAATGTTCAATAAAAAGCAGCCTTGCCGATCATGATAAATATCAGGTAATCTTAATTACTTCCATTTTCTGCAAGATTATTAAACGTATATTAAAAACCCGTTTAATAGAATATCTAGAACAGAATAACATCCTTAGTGACCGGCAATATATGTTTCGCCAAAATTGGTCAGCTGGGGACCTTCTCACGTATGCCACACACGTAGAGGGCGAGGTACTCGAGAACAGTGTGGAAGCAATTGCTGTTTCCCTTGATATCTCGAAGGTCTTTGACAAAGACACCCTAGCCTTTTAGTCAAGCTTACAGAGTACGGTTTATGGCCTATTTAAGTAGATAAAGGATTTTCTCAATTAACGGTCTCTCTGGGCCGTCGTTGATGGCTACCCATTCGATCCCCCGATACCGTGGCAACTAAAGCCTCCGTTCCTCAGAGGTCCGTTGTCTCTGCAATTCTCTTCCTGCTGGATATTAATTGTCTGCTCATCCCCGATATCTACGGGTATGCAAACAATAGCACAGTTATGGGGAGATACCTACGAAGTTCTCGGGCCAGTCGGGATCAAATCCAGTCCGAAACAGAAAATATGGTGGTGCGTGTGAATCTCACACTACCGACAGTCTCCAAATGTGATGCCAATCTTGTGAAATTCAACACCTCCAAAACACAAGCGTATCCCTTCACTGTAAAAAGGAGTCAACTGATCTTGGTTCCTTCTTCCCGAAATTTAGCACTGGAATGCACCGACCACCTTCAGTTGTTAAGGGTTGAGATATCCTCAAATCTGAACTTCAAGTGGTTCAATGTGTCCAAGCCCAAAGCAGATGCAAATAACCTAAGAGTCTAGCAAAGGTGCGACGAAACTTTACGCCGGGATAGCTTCTTACTTTATATAAAGCGCAAGTCCGGTCTTGCATGGAGTATTACTGCAAACTATATGGGCTAGTGCTGCGAAATTCCACCAAGAAGGTTTAGACTTAGTGTAAAGGCTCCGTGGCGCAGTGGCTTAGCAATGAGTTGCTGCGCTGGGGCCACAAATTGCGTACAGCAAATGATTTAAATAAGTTACCAGCATCTGTCTTTCCATCCGATTACAGTATGGGTGTCTTCAAGGCAAAAGTGTAAAGGCTTTTGGTAAGGCGTCAGTACGCTTCACTATCTTAGGCTTTATAACCACTTACCATCAGGTGGGATTATAGTTATTTACTGGCTTAGAATTATTAAAAAATGTGTTGTCACGAGAATACAATAGAATGCCTTGTTCATACTACTACTTCTACATTTCTTGTAATTAAGCACAGGACACACAAATAGTCTTTCTTAGTCGAGCTGAGCTACCTGTACTGCGATCATAATTATTATTTCCCTTTGTTGCCTCTTATGACACTCCCGGGACTATGTGGGGTAGTGTATTTCTAACGCTGCCTCTACACGACACCAATACGACGGCAAAGGCAAATGAAACAAAATATGATGTGCATTAGCATATTCATGTGTCGGGGGTGTGTCTGGTTGTTTGTTAAGAATGTTGATTGATAACGTTCGAAATAGTAAAAATCACTTTATTTAAAACAGTTACAAAAATGTTAATAAATTGTTATGAATGCACCCGACACTGTTGCGTAACGAAAGTGCACTAAACAAATTGGCGGCATGGCGCCAATTGCTGACAAAGGTGTTCGGTTTCACCGAACATGTTCCCGGGGGATGAAGATAACATAAACAGAAAAATAAAAATTAAGAAACACATATTATAAAGATTCATCAGTGAGCACTAATTTAGGGAACGCAACGCGCAATTTCACATCTTGTTTTCCTGAAATGTTCATGTCCACCATCTAAATATCCTGTTGTGATGTGGAGATGCTGGTTCGCGGCGCAGGATACGGGCAAGAGCAGCGCTGCTCTTCCGTTTTTGGGTCTATATTGGGGTTGTTCCAACTCCGTCGTACCTTACGCCATGCTGCTATCACTTCCACCAGAATTATAACACCGACGATGCAGTAAATTAAAGCGTAGTGGTGTATATCATGAAACGATACACTTTGTCCATCATTCACATTACTTTGTTTTAATGATTTAATTTTATCCTCTATGTCTTTCTTAATAATGTGAGTTCGGCTACAGTATCATTTTCATCTAAATAGTGGTCTAACGATATTTTTATTATATGATTTATCGATGCTACATTTGGCATTTGTATATCGTAACTAAGGTTCATTTTGCTTTCAAAATTTCTATGTCCATCTTAAAGTCGTTTGTTTTGATGACGCACTCATCGTCTTGATATATGACGTTGCTACCGATCAGGTGGTATGCGGAAACACGATCACCGCATATTTTTCTCAGCTGACATTTTTCGCAACAAAAATAAAGGTAGGTGTTCATTGTAGGCAATCCAGTCCACTTGTTCTCACACGCGGTTTTGCTTGTTTTACATTCATTATTAGTACTGTCTAAGATGCACAAATTTTTATCAGATTTCATCTTAAATATGGAGTTTGTAGTTTGCACATAAATGTTTTGGCATCCCATGAGACACATACCTTCAAGTTCTCTTGAGTTATAGGTAAGTAGCTATCCTTTTGGAGATTGATTGCGATGATCTCAGCTACTGGTGATATTGTTAAGACGTAGTTTCCGATTTTCTTCGGGATGGAGATCACATTATACAGATTAAATGATTCACGGCTTATTAACGGAATCTTAATTTCAAATATAAAATAATCCTTTGTTATCCTGGCTCTGATTTTCATGAGTCTGTATAACTTGTGATAATCTGTGTGTATATTTTCAACTGGCAGTGTTAAAGTATAATATTTAGTTGTTCTTGTAATCGTTGTGGCGTTAATAAATGTTAATTGAATTGGCCTTGGTAAATATCTGTAATCATTTCAACCATCATTGCCTGGATTTATTTCAATTTATGGATCATATTGGTAGCCATAATTGCCGACATAGTGAAATCTTCTTCCTAATCGACTTCGATTACTTCTCGTTGTACTGTCTTTATATCCTCACCAAGATTGTTTAGTTGTCTTTTTATAGCTTTATGTTGTTTATCCATAATTCCCCCCAACCGTTTCAGATAGTTGTATTCAGATTCTACCACAGATGTCTGATTGATCCACAACGTTTTAAGATGGGCTTGGTCTTGTTTGATAAAGTTAATGTCACATGTATATTGTTCGGCGAATCGCTCATCCAATACTCCGAACAATGTATTAGCCAGGTAAACCGACCCCATTGATAAGGCCGCGTCGTCGCCGTCTGGAGCGCTCGGTAAAATGTTGGGTCAGCAACAGATGATTATAGTATTGTAACTCCGTATACTCGTGACGTAGCTGTGGAACAATCAGGTTACATTTGTTGTTTGTACCCATAATTATGCATGATTTTTCTAGGTAGTCTAACAATTTCTTGAATGCTTCTGTCCCGTCCCAAAAGGGTTCCATCTCATAGTAGGTTACTAGGGTCCATTGATCTCTCAAAAGCTGTAGTTTTGCCAACGGGTTGAAGTACAATGTTTGTTTTTCATTCAGTTGAGTTATGTTGCTTGTTCCATTCACCGTAGACACCAATGTTGTAAAAAATTGTAGAGTCATAACGATGGAGTGTAAACTTGAATTACCTATTGACCTCTTGTTTTTTGGTTTATTTTCTTGCAACTGTTCGATGCTATCGCTGTCACTGATTGCTTTTTGAATTGGTAAAATGCTTAGTTTTTCAATAGGGTTTTTAAGTAACCCTTTTCCGTTTTAAGAGTTACAACTCGAACGCGGCCGTCGCTGCCGGGATGTAACTCGACCACTCTTGCCAGCAGGCAGGTTGTCATCATGGATTGTTACCAGATCCCGAATTCCTATGTTCCGTTGTGGTCGAAACCATTTGGTTCTTACAGTTAGTTCTAACAAGTACTCTGACCTCCACTTCTTCTATATTTGTTGGAATATTTCAGTTGTGAAATGCCATCTGGTTCTAGCGTCTTCGGTAGTTTGTATGATCGTTAATCCTGCTCGTCCAGTAAGGAAGTGCGCCGGCGATAAATATTCTAAGTCTTCAATATTTTCCGTGAGTTTGCACAGGGGCCGGGAGTTTAAGCACGCCTCCAGCTGTGTTAAGATGGTAAAGTATTCTTCAAATGTAAGCTGCTGTTCGCCCACGACTCGCCTTAGGTGGAATTTGAGGCTCTGAACAGCTCTTTTCCAGAGCCCCCAGCGCTCGGCCATGAAGGGGCATTAAAATGCCACTCAATGTTCATGTTAGCCAGCACACTCAAGAAATTGTCATCAAATATCTGTTGCAGCTGTTTGTACTCCTCCTGCATAGCGCGGTTGGCACCGACAAAGTTCATTCCACAGTCACTATATAGGTGACACGGAGCTACGCGACGTGCTGACATTCTTCGCAGGGCAGCAAGGAAAGCGGTGCTGGACAGGTCGGACACTAACTCCAAGTGCACCGCCTTTGTCACCATACAGATGAAAACTGTTATGTAGCCCTTCGATGATCTTGCACTTCTTGTTTTGTTGGCCTTGATTTCTATGAAACCAGTGTAATCTACCCCCGTATGGAAGAATGGGGGCGCAAGCTCCGTTCGTGCAGGTGGCAAATCACCCATCAATTGATGGGGTAGTTCTCCCTTGTTCTTGCGACACGTCACCCAGTTTCTCAACTGTTTTTTCACTGCGCTTAGTCCTCCAACGATCCAGTATTGTTGTCTGAGATTAGCAGACGTCAATTTGGGACCTCTATGAAAGGTAAGTTTATGGGCTTCATGGATTAGCAGCTCTGCTAGGCGACTGTTTCGAGGAATGATTTTGGTATGTTTTGCTTCCATATTTAACTGCAATCTTGTCAACCGACCACCAAATCTCAACAATCTGGCTTCGTCAATAAATGGATTCAAATTTAATAATTTACTTTTTGTTGTTACTGTGCCCGATTTACGTAAATGTTAAATATCCGTTTTAAATTCATTATGTTGCACATACTTCACGATCAGCATTTTTGCGGCAGCAAGTTCATGTAACGTGATATAGTTTGGCCTTTGCACGCGCGGCTTCGGTGCAAGTGTCCTCAATAACCAAGCGACAATTCGTATTATTTTGTTGAATGAACTATAGTTATGTAACAAATTATTAATCGTATGATCTTCTTGTTTCTGGGCGACATGTACGTGTTTTGATCTTAAATCATGATTTGTTGTATATGTTTCTGTTTGTAACTGTTCTTTGTTAAATGTTGAGAGCCAGGATGGCCCCAGCCACCACAGTTCATGTTCCTTAAGTTGTAATGCATATAAACCTCTGCTCGCCGCGTCTGCGGGGTTTTCGTTTGATTTTACATAACGCCAACACGCGCTTGGCATGACGTCAGTTGTTTTTTGCACCCTGTGTGCAACAAAGGGTTTCCATCGGGTCGGCTCACCTTGAAGCCAGCCGAGCACCGCCGTCGAGTCCATCCAGCCATAAATATCCAGTTTATGTTGACTAAAAGCTTCTGTTACTTTTTTCATTAGTTTTGATAGTAAATTAGCCCCACAAAGTTCTAGTCTAGGAACTGTTATCGGTTTTTTTAATAGAGCTAATTTGGTTTTTGCAGCTACTAGCGTCGCCTGCTTCCCCTCGATCCTAGCATAAATGACGCAAGCATACGCTTCCAGTGAGGCGTCACAGAAGCCATGCAAATTTATGACGTCATCTTTGTGACACAGGATCCACCTTGGGATCTTGTATTGATTAATGATTTTGATTTCTGTCTTTATCATAGCCCATTCTTTCTCTAATTCAGGTGAAACCTTATCGTCCCATTTCAAATCTTCTTGCCATAGTTTTTGAAAAAGCAGTTTCTGTTTTGTCAAAAGTGGCGCAAAAAATCCTAGAGGGTCAAAGAGTCTCGAAATTTCAGACAGCAATCTTCTTTTTGTTAAGGGTAATGCTTCCTTTGGTATTTTATGTTGAAATAAAAATGTATCGTCCTTCGAATCCTAGCATAATCCTAATGGTTTTGAAATGTTTTCGGTTTTAAAATTATACACCTCTCTCTATTCTGTCTCTGTTATGTTTCCTTGTTGTTTATGTTTTCTAAAAGCTGTGGTTCGCTTGACGACCATTTTCGCAAATTGAAACCTCCTGATTTCATCAGTAATTTTAAATCAGATATAAGTTTCTTTCCTTCTTCTATGAACGATGTTCCATATAAAAGATCGTCCATAAAAAATGCTGATTCGACAATTTATGCCGCTTCTGGAAAACTTGCTCGTTTGTCAGCTGCCAGCCTTCTCAAGGTCATCATGGCTAGAAAAGGTGCAGCTCGTGTCTTGTAAGTGACTGTTGTTAGGAAAAATGTTTGTATAGGCTCTTCAGGTCCTTGTCTCCAAAAATTTTTCTGATATTTCTGGTCATTCTCATTTATTAAAATCATCCTAAACATTTTTTCAATATCAGCTGTAAAAACGTATTGATATTGTCTCCATTTAAGAAGGAGCATGTGAAGGTCAACTTGTAAATTCGAGCCAGTATGCATCAAGTCATTTAGACTGTACCCCGATGATGTTTTGTGTGAGGCGTTATAGACAATCCTATATTGGGTTGTTAATGAATCGGCCTTTTCTACACCGTGGTGCGGTAAATAGTATTCCGGTGTGTCATTACTGTTCGCCGGGTTCATATGTTTTAAGGCCCAAGTACTCACTCATGAACGCTAGATAATAGTTTGCTTATCTTGCATCTTTATGAAATTTCTTCTCCAAATCTCTAAATTGAGCCAAGGCTGATAATTTTGATGATCCCAGTTTATTTTCAATGTCTTCTTTTAGCGGTAGTCTAACTTCATAACGGCCATTTTCTTTCCTGTTTGTTGTCGAATTCTGAATCATTTTTGATCTTCAAGGGATAAATTAGTTGGTCCACTTATTTCTTCGACTTCCCAAAACCTCTCAATCTCATCAAAGTTATGTAGTAAAACGTTGCATTTATATGTGTTCACACTTCCACATAAGAGCCAGCCTAAGTGAGTTTGCTGCACGATAGGCTGTATTGAGTTCTCCCCCTTCATCATTTCGTTAAGTAAAATGGTTGAATAAATATCAGCGCCAAACAATATATCTATTGGGCGACTTATATAAAACTCAGGGTCTGCCAGTGATATATTCTCGATGCATGTCCAGTTAGGTTTCATAAATGTTTTGTTAGGTAGTTTTCCGACTAAATTCTTCATAATAATGACATCAGTTTAAAAGTTAAAATCATTATAAATCGACCGACATTTTATGTTTATCATGCCCTTTCCGTTACTTTCTCTTCCGCCAACTCCAAAAAGGGACTCCTTGCAATTGTTTCTCTTGATTTTCAGTCGTTGAGCTGCACTTTCGGTGATAAGGGATATCTGAGACCCTTGGTCTACCAGCGCTCTCATTTTCATCGAGGTACCGTCGGCGGCCGTGACATTCACTATAGCGGTTCAGATGACTTATTTTGTTCTATGTTATGAGACACGTGCGAGTGCAGCGACGTGTTGCTGTCGTCATTGTTTGGTTGGGCTGCTGTGACACTGGCCGCAGATTTTACTCGCTTGGCACAAGCATCGTGCATTATAGTGTTGTGTTTTTTTCGTACATTTTCGGCATGTTTTTGTGGATATGCATTCGTTGCCATTGTGGTTAAATAGGCAATTAATGCATACTTTCAGCTCTTTCACGGTTTTTAGTTTTTGGTGATTTGTTAATTCCAGAAAACGTTTACAATTGTATAAACCGTGTTCATTGTGACAAAGCGGACATTTTATTGCAGTCACGTTGAATGCTGACCTAGCAATTTGCTTGACCTTCTTTGTCATGTTACTATAATTGTTTGATTTATAAAATCTTCCGTAAGAAGGTGATGGCTGCATTTGTTGAGAATTTTGATTTTTTGAGTTAGTTTTCTGATGTATGTTCCTCCGGGATGACTCCATAGCTGTGAATTTTCCCTCCAAAAAATTATGAAAATCCTTCAATGTAGGAAGTTCTCTGCGGTCCTTTAGTGAGTCAATATATTCAGAGTGACTGTGAGAATCGAGTTTCAGATCCAAAATATGCACGATGAGCGGATCCCATGTGCTGATATCCACGCCTAAATTTTTAATAGAGTTCAGACTTTCTAGCGTGTTGTCATGCATGCGTTTTATATAGACCAATGATTGTGTTTTCATATTAGGCAAGTCCAACAGATTATTTATGTGAGAGGAAAATATTAACTTCTTATTGTTATAACGCTGATTGAGAATATCCCAACAAACGCTATAGTTATCTGAGCTGATATGCAGATGTTGAATTAGGCGTTCAGCTTCCCCAATGATTTTACTTTTGAAGAACTGCATTTTTTGTGCCTTTGAGAGCGCCGTGTTGTTATGCACAGTTTCTGTAAAGAGATCCTTGAACGACACCCACTGGTTGTAACTTCCGTGGAATGTGGGTATTTCTATTTTAGGGGTTGTTTTCTCCCGGTGCATCTCAGACCAAATTTGCGAGATAATGGCCTTTTTTAATTTGTTATATTCCTCTTCATGTTTGTTGAATAGGTCTTCCATTTCCCTATCTTCTAAACCGTTAAGTTCGCTCTCAATATCCCAATGGAGGGAATCCACTTTCGACCAACGCGCTTCTAATGTTCTAAGAGTATCCTCCAACTCCCACTTCTTTGTTATTGTTTCGATGTTTATAGTATCTATAATTCTTTGCAATGCTTTGTAATTAGCTCCTTGTCTTCTTAGTTTTCCTCCATGTTATTGTATACAGATACAAATGTTGGTGGTACCGTACTTACGGTTGGTTTTTGTTTGCTGGGCGTTTAAGGCATATCATGAAATACTTCTTACTCAAAATATTCTTTCTGCACATACTTCTCAATTGTTGTTACAGCACTAGAATACAACTTTCTTACCGATTCGTAATGTTTGTTGAGAAAGTAATCACTGGTTTGATCTTCGCACTGGACCAAGATTTCGTGGTTAGCTTGAAAATCCTCAATGAATACGTTTAGGCACTCCAGTCTTCTTTTCGCTGTGGCATACTTCCGTTTAGTGTTATCTTTCTTGAAGCTATCCAACTCCTTCTGGATGTCTGCTGTTAATTCTGACTGTTTTCGTAGAAGATCTTCCATTGTTTGTTGTTGTTGCTCTTAATGTTATTGTTTATGTTACGCAGACACTATACCCCTGTTGATGTTTCGTCAGATTTTTAGTAAGCTATCATGTGAATAACGCACCTTCTCAATCCGCTGGCGAGACCCGCTTGTGGAAGGCCATCCCTTATAAGGCATACTATGCGGGAGGGCGACTTGTGAAGGGTTTTATTAGTGATGATAACGATGATGTTAATGGTGGTGGTGGTGGTGATGACGATGATTAGGATAATGATGAGTCTAGAGTGGTGTTCATATGCGTGTAGGTGAATTAGCTAAATAAAAATATGTACTAACTTTCACATACTACACGGACATCATTATAAGAAGTTCTTTATTTGAATTATAATATTTAATAATTTTTAATTTCATTATACCAACTTCCAAAAAAATTCACACTGCAAAAAAAATGTTTTGTTGAAATCGTTCGTATTTTTTTGTGTATTTCAGTTTAAAAGCAATTATTTTAAAAATACTTCTTTTGTTGTTTCAACAGAAACATTCAAAATGAGATATCCAAATAAGCTGGACACCTTTTAGTACCGACTGGACACAAAATAATTAATTGCGAAGAGTAAATAAATGTTGGGGAGGCCATTGCAGTGAAATGAAATAAACCTAGCAAGCTAACAGCATAGCAAAGTGGCGAAGCATTCAGCTTTGTAGCGGTTTCTAATGGTTGCCGTTGAGCAATCAGTTTCAAAATAGGAGGTTCAGATGCCTGGGTGAGCAGTAATCGATTGCTGAAAACAGAATTTGAAAATTCGAAACCGTTCTCGAGATGATCGTGGGACAGACGGACGGACGGACAGACGGAGAGACATCGTGAAATTAATAAGTGTCTTCGCAAGCTTCGCCACTTAATAATTACCAACTAAGTAGGCCTCACTTGTTGGGTTGTCATGGTTATTTTTTATGTAATAATTTTGTTCTTTTCGGGTAATACTAGGCTTACTAGCTCCCAGAAGAGCCCCCACTCAATAAGGACTAAGATGACAACATATCTTTTAAAATAAAAATTTTGTACAGCCGACTTCAAAATAGGTTATTTAAGAATTACAAAATAACTATTAGTCTGACCTTGATTAAATTCATATGGGACCACACGAGAACTATCAGCTTTCATATAAAAAAAGAATCATCGAAATCGGTTCGCCCAGTACAAAGTTATGAGGTAACACACATAAAAAAAAACATACACACCAATTGAGTACCGTCTCCTTTTTGGAAGTCGGCAGAAAAGTATTTCCTAAAACAAAAATAGCCAGTAATTACAATATTTCATTTATAAAATAATTATTCATTACAGATTATTCGGCAAATTACTTGACAGCTAATAACAATATCCTGGATCTGATAACCTTAAAACATATGCCTCAACTGCATAGACTATGAGGGCGCCTAAGAGCGCCGCGTATTATATTATTTACTTAGCTCTTAAACACTAGCTTTAGTTTATCTTTAAGCTTAAGTGTGGCGAATCAATTACTCAATGACCTAGACAACTTTTCTGTGTCTGACGCTAAAACATGTTATGTTGATGACTGTAAACGCTTCCTTCCACGTCTTGAAAATAAGTTAATCTTACTTACACAAAATATTAGAAGCATAAATCGGAATATAACCGGGTTTGAAGTTTTGTTGCATAGACTGGATATAAAATGTTATATTATTATCCTTACAGAATGTTGA
>JAVANC010000001.1:57218706-57263181 GCA_033319125.1 Parnassius glacialis | reverse complement strand
GTTTTTGTTCACGCAAAAGCGTTAGTGTCAGGCATCGACGTTAGATGGTGCTCGGCTCGGCCTATCGGGATGACGTTCGTGCGTGTTGAACGTCCGAACTTGCTGAACGGTGGGAGTCGAAAGCGAAAGATTAGATGTCTTCTTCGCGTCAAAAGAGAAGGCAGTCCTTTTGTTTGGGAGCTCTTAGATCTAATTTTATGTTAGGCGCGTATAGTAACTATACCACTGGGAATGGTAGCGCGTGTTGAGAGTTTACCCGGGACTTAGGTTTAACGCAGAATCTGTATAAGTGGATTCGACTGTATTAGTTACTAGTACGGTAGTTAATATTCTAGAAATAACGGTGACCTTTGACCCGTACGTTCTGTGTTCATTTTCGCGAGTCAATCGTAACAAAGGAAGAAAGTGACTGCGGAAGGCGACCTTAGCTTGGAGAGGAGCTGAGGGCCGAACTGCTGCAGGGGGAACGGTCAAATAAGGTCAATAACACTACCAGCCACACCCAAATACACATCACTGACCTTTACTTTCTAGCACAATACATCCACACGAGACCTGACCGAATCCTGAGGGACCAGTCGCCTTGAATAGAGGTAAGTAAGCTCTGTTCAATAATTGTAACGCTCCCCCGGATTGTTTAGTGTAATTATAGACTTTTAACCCGTGGCGTGAGGACGCCGACCAGCATCTGCCCTGTAGCTTCTTCGGTCTATGGCCCGCGAAGGATTCTACTCCTGGGATAGGCAGCTGCCGGCCGTAACAGTAAGTGTAAAGTGAGAAGTAGTTTTAGATATAGCATTATTTACTTCGTCATATTTTAGCAATTGTCGACTTAATTTGAAAATTAAAGAAGTGACATCTGCAAATAATACAGCACCCACGATCACGAGGGTTTGAGGTGTTTGAAGAAAATTAGTTTCATTTAATGTTTAATGTTCGCGTAAATATAAAAAGTTATTGTAGTGTACACCTAGTATAAATTATTATCGTGTATAACGTCAATATGTTACTGTTTTTTGAACTAATAAAATAAAATAATAAATAAAATTAATAATAAAAAAGAGGACCCGCTAAAAAAGAAAGCAACTTATAATAAATATTTCCTTAGTAAAATAACTATTTGTCCTATTTAGATATCACATAAACAAATTATAAGGCAATAAATTTCAAATCAACCAAGAGTACGAGTATATTGCCCTTCTAAATTAATATTGATACGAATAAGTGCGAGTTACTTGTTACTTTGTTTATCCAGTTCATTCAATTACCCTTTTGGCAGATACAGGCAATAAATAAACAAAAACAGTAATACTGGTAGGTCGGTAAACGTTCTATCTGACCTGTAGGTTAACCCGTTACTTAATTAAAGTTTATTTTGGGCCTTCGTATTTTGAAGTAAGATTTTATTATATTTTTTTTTAGAAATAAATGAGAACGGATATGGGACATGGAAACCTTTTTCTCTAAATGATAAATAAAATGAATCCATACGATGCGCCCAACGTTGTGCAAATTCGGTTTTCTTTTATCAGCAGAATTGTTTTATTGAAAAATTTACAAAACTAAATAAAATTGGCTTGAACACGATATCATTATTTCTTCTCGAGGTAATATGCGCGAAGAAAAAGTTTAATAACATACATGAAAGTACGTTGATGTATTTAATACTCTCTCAAACTTGTGGAGAGGCGTTCTACAGTGTATGCTGAACGATTTCATAATGTATACAAAATATTTATATCTCAATAATTTTACTGAAGAATGAAATGTCTTATTTAAGCTTAATACTTAATAGAGGCAGGCTGCAGTTATATTAAGGTTACAGCATGAATGGGCCAGCATAATCGGAAAAGGTCCACGCTCTCATAGAATACTATGTCAAACCGTTTTTTCTGGAAACATGGCATTCCATCTTAGTATTCAGAGGTAACTATGTATATACGTTTTGATTCTAATCGATAAAGATATAGATGTCTAATTGTCTCTAAAATCCACTTACTACGAGGTAGACTGTGGTCGTTTTCACCTTTATCCAAAAAAAACAACGCTTAATTTTCAGGGCCGAAAACGCATTTGCATTCTCAATCTTATTCGAGGATCAATTATATGTAGGTTACGATGGGCCACAGCATCTTTTACTATCAGATAAACAACGAAACGTAATTTTGTAGTAATTTTTCCGTCTCTGATAGCACTTGATGAATCAGAATTAAAAATTGTAATTACTATTTCAGTATTTCGTAACATCCATGCTCGTAATTAACAATTTTCCCTCGGGCTCGACGAAAGCTCGCGTTCATTATCGTCCCATAGCAACCGGGGTTAGCGACAACAGTTTATTTATTTTCACATGTTCCTAGGAAAAGGCAGCTGCTCATCGCCTAGTTAAAAGTATCTAATTATCAATAATTCAAATTATCATAACAGTATCGTTTCCACTTTTCAACGAGAGACAAAGCTTAATAAAGAGACACACGTTCCGAAAATGGTGATATTATTATGATTTTTGTAAAGTGAAAGCATAATGGACGGCAAAATGAGTAAGATTGAAAAGGGTTTGATTACTTCTATCAGCTTATAATTCACATTATGATCTAAAAGTGTCAAATAAACAGATTAAGCTTGATGATGGCGAAAGATTAAAAATAATTATTTTAGTCATTATGAAAATTACTTTATTATATTTGTTATAATAAATTATATAACCTATAATTATTTATAAAGGTGATAAAAACAGAGTGAATTTTTTCATTTCAATTGCCTCGCGAATCATCCTTGGTGTTTTTTTCTGCTAGAATTTGTGGTCTAGCAAATTTTTTGTAATGGCGGAGACGTTCTTTCACTGACTGCAGACTTCCTGGAGCGTCGATCCTTCATAGTATGAGCTAAATATTCTTTTACGCGTGTTTTTATTGACAATTTTCCTTGTCCTATGTAAGAAATACCACATTCATAATCTTACTTGTGCACTCCTGCAAAATGGAGAGGGAGTTTAGATTTAACGGATGGTAAAAACAGACTGATCTTGTTCGGCAGTTTTAAGTATGTTTATAGAAAGTCGCTTAAAGGTGAACGCACATTTATAAGCAACGTACGTACCAACGCGTCGTATGACATTATTTACTGTGTCACAGCTGCCTGCGTCTTCAACCCTGAGAACTAGTTAACATTTACTTGTAATTAGGAAGAGTAAACATGCAAACAAATATTAGTATAAGTATTTCCGTAAAAATAAGTTAAAGAATGTGTATATGCATGTGCATAGAGTGCATTTGCGGATGAGCGCGCGCGCTCCGGTGTTATTTTTTTTGCGTGCGTGCGTCCGTGCGTGCGTGCATTAGTACGTGCGTGCGGCGTGTGCGTGCGTGCGTTAGTGTATATATTTTATCTTTCCTGGGAACTACAGGCATGGTAAGCACCGAACACTGTTCTGACGATTTACCATTTACCATCTAGGGCTCCATCGTCTGTTACAACTAGGTAGGATGTTGTCAAGCACCGGCTTATACTAAGAAAAAAAGGGAAAATAATTCGGATTAAAGGCAAACTTAACTACAAATTTACCATTTTTTAATTTTCTTCCTGCTTGTGCTGTGAGTGAACTTGCTTCTTGCTATTTTCAACCGACTTCAAAAACGAGGAGGTACTACAGTTCGAATATATATTTCTTAATTTGTGTTACCTCATAACTCTTTTCTTATTTAAACGATTTTTTATAATTATCTTTTCATTTAATTTGAAAGCTGGTGAAACAGAAACTTTTTATTCAATATAGATTATAAATAATGCTTATTGAAAGTCACTCTTTTGTATAATTACCACTGGTTCGAAAAAAAAACCTCTGTCCTGGGAAGAAGCAGCAAGAAACCCAGCGGGACTTTTTTTTTAATAACAGCTTACAATCATGTATGTTACACAAATTAACAACACAACAAATTAGAAATAGCTTGGTAGCGATCACCTCATTTCCAGGGGTTATTTTCATCTATAAATTCTTTAAATACTATTAATAACCCTTTTTACACAAACTTAGTTTAATAAAGTTTTTGAACTTTGAGCAGGTCAAATTTTGTGTATTTTCTGGAATTTTGTTGTAAAAGCGTATACATCGCCCCAAGAATGAATTACTGACTCGATGGAGTCGAGTAACCGGTACTACTAGCTTGTGTCTGTTCCTAGTATTTACAGAATGAATATCACTTATTTTTGTAAAACTACTTTTATTTTTGTGTACGTACATTACATTTTCATAAATGTATTGACAGGCCAAAGTTAATACATTAATTTCCTTAAATTTTTGTCGCAGCGACTCTTTAGGCTTTAAATCATAAATTGCTCTTATGGCCCTCTTCTGTAAAACAAATATAATTTCAGTGTCAGCTGCGTGTCCCCATAGCAAAATACCATACGACATTATGCTATGGAAATAGCTAAAGTAAACTAGTCTAGCTGTTTCAACACTAGTTAGACTTCTAATCTTTTTTACGGCATATGCTGCAAAACTAAGTCTGCTTGCTAGTTTTGATATATGGGGGCTCTATTGAAGCTTCGCGTCTAGTGTGATTCCAAGAAAAATGGTGGTATCTACAAGACTTAGTTTCTCCCCATTTAAAATTACATTAGTATTTAATTGTTTGACATTTGGAGTCATAAATTTTAAACATTTCGTTTTAGTGCCATTTAAATGCAAATTATTAACATTGAACCAATTTACTAATTTAGATATAGCATTATTTACTTCGTCATATTTAAGCAATTGTCGACTTAATTTGAAAATTAAAGAAGTGTCATCTGCAAATAATACTATATCATGGTTATCTCCTACTATGTAAGGAAAGTCATTAATGTATACAAAAAACAGAAAGGGGCCAAGAATTGGGCCTTGAGGCACGCCCATCTGTACCATCGACCCGGAAGGACTCATACTGTTAATGACAACTTTTTGCGTTCTCTTACTTCAATATGAAATAATTAATTTAAGAGCATCACTTCTTACACCGTAGTGTTGAAGTTTCCTGATTAATGTTTCATGGTGAATACAATCGAAGGCTTTGGATAGGTCACAAAATATACCCAAAGCATCCTGTGAATTCTCCCATGCATTAAATATATATTTAATCAGCTCAACACCGGCATCAGTTGTCGAGCGACCCCTTGTGAAACCAAATTGATTTTTATGAAGTAAATTATTTATATTAAAGAAATTTAACATTTGATCAAGAATAATTTTTCAAAAATCATACTAAGTGTAGGTAGTACAGAAATAGGTCTAAAATTAGCGGGGTCTAATGTACTACCAGATTTAAATAAAGGTATTACTTTACTATACTTCATTAAATCAGGAAACACAACAGATTCGATACTAGTATTAAAAATAGTAGCTAAATGAGGCGCGATTGTATCTATTATAGACGCAATAACTTTAACGGAAATCCCCCACAGACCCGCAGTTTTCTTAACATCAATAGTTTTAAAATATTTTACAATATCTTTTGATGATAACTTATGAAATGTAAAATTCTTTGTACACGCATTTACATTTTATTTAAGTAATGATTCGGCGACCGCAGGAGAAGAATTCAGTGACTTAGTGGTTAATATCGGAAATTCATTAAAATATTTCTTAAAAAACCATTGCAACGTCCTGATCTGATTCGGTTAATTTGTTATTAACATTTAACTGGTAGTTTGATTTGCGAGAGTTAATCTTACCAGTTTCGCTATTAATTATACTCCATGTCATTTTAATTTTATTAGAAGCCGTCTTAATTTTGTTGCTAAAATGCAAAGACTTGGCTGTGAAGCACACTCTTTTAAATATTTTTGAATATTTTTTTACATATTCCCTAAATTCGACGCTATGATTATATGACCTTTCATGGTAAAGATCATATAACCTATGTCTGCTCTTAGGGAGTCCTACTGTCGCCCATTCATTAAATGACTTCCGACTGTTCAAGGAGAATGTTTTAGAAGTAAAAGTATTATTAAATTCATTGCAAATAAGCTTAAATAATGTTCCATACAAAAAATTTGGATCATTTTGGTATGTAAGTGATGGAAGTTTTTTCACTATGTTACTTCTAAATTTCTCCAAGCGACGTGCATTTACTGGAACAAACACAAATTTCTTATCTACTTGCTTTTTGTGAACATATGGTAACGAAACTATTTGTTCACAGTGATCAGAACTTAATTTTTGAATTATACATTTATGCAACGGCTTCACATTTGTAAAAATGTTATCTATACATGTTGCACTAGATTGAGCAATACGCGTTGGCTCTAAAAATAAATTAAAAAGACCATATGATTTAAACAATGATCTAAATTTAATATTGATTGAGGAAGCTTCTAGGAGATTGATGTTAAGGTCTCCACATATTGGTGGTTCTCATATAATGCCGTTTTAATAACAGTGGTAGAGCCACGCTGCAGCTTTTGCTGTCGCATGGATGGGCCGGCTCGAACCGGGGTGGTACCACGACCTCACAGAAAACCAGTGTGAAGTAGAGGTTTACCTCTGCGTTTCGCTTGGTGAGTGCAGGTGGCCGGAGGCCCTTTTTACTGGAAATGAGGCATTCTATCTTAGTCCTCACGGGTGACAACGCATCTACATTTTGAATTGTAATAGAGGATAGATGTAGATGTCTATGCGCCGCAGCGGCTAATTAAAAAAATTATCACAATCTGACCGTTAGTTTTTGATTTATTCTTAATAGTTTATATTGAAGTCGGTTATACAAAATTTTTAATTTTGCCACTTGTTTTTTTTTTATTCTAGTTCAACGAAAATTGCCCTTTAGAAACAAATCAGTAGATCAACAGCAGTGTCTGCCTAATAACGTAGTAGAAGTAAAAATAAAAATAAAAACAGGGGTTTACAACCCGTTTGCCAAGCGTTGCAACCATGGCAAATATCCCCCCCACCATGAGGCAATCTTTCGGTGAGGCCTATGTTCAGCAGTGGATTTCAAGAGGCTGTAACATTAACAGTAACAGTTTGTTTTATACACGTGCTTACCCCAGAAGTATCGGCCTAATTCTATGATATTTACAAATCGCAATTTACAGAAAAGCGTATGTTATCTTTGTTTTGCGCAATCTTAAATCTTTCTAAAATTATATTTTAATAACCAATTCGATGATATATTATATTTAGCATAGCCTCCATTTCTCACTATCAGAAATACTAATGTTAGTGTATAAGGTAACCAAAAAGTTAGTGTTAATGGGCTATGTATAGATGTGAACTTAGTAATGCTGTGGATGATAATGGTAACTATATAATTATCTTATATGAAAATTTGGCATCTGATTTTTAACTTATATATTTTCATCAGGTTTTTTTATCTAAGAGCAATTCTTATGTAATTCTTTTATTTGCGTCCGGGCGTGACAAAAAGCATGATCTTAACACATACTAATTTACATTTACTACACTTAATACTTAGAGACACTCGCATAGTGATATTTAGAAGGTAAATAGTGGCTGTTATATATTATATTTACATATACTTCAATTCAAAATCGAATATGATTGATTGCCTTCAACAAATTATGTTTTTAAGGAACTCGTATGCTAATGGCTAAAACTTGATAAATTCTAACCTTTGCTGAGAATATCTGACATTATTATTATAGTTGTGTTATGTCAAAAACAAAGTAATATCAATGTTATAGTTGTTAGGGTTATGGAATTAATTTGTTTATCATCGTCTGCTTCTGAAAAAGGGGCTAGCTAAAATAGATTTTAAACCCCATTATAAAACACCAGTGAAAATAATTGCTTATTAAAATCATTAAAATTGTAAATTGTACTAATTTTCCATTGAGATATCAGAGTGTAATACCTCAACAAAAATTATTCTTATTATTAGACTAAGTTTTCATACAATAATTTATTAAATTTGGGCGAAAACAAAAGTAAGAGGTCTTACGCGTTTATATCTTTTAACAAGTGCTCGGCGATGAAGGAAAACTCTTAAAAATACTAAATATCTGGGGAACAACATATTTCAAGGACTTCATGCGAAGCAAAGACACGCACTGAAGCAACTTGAATGCAACATCAATATGTATCTGATTTATATTATAATAATATTGCTACATTTTATTTATTTTTAAAAGGCAATAAAATGTTAAAGATTATTTTAAATAAAACTAGTTTTTATGGATTCTATCGCGTATATTAACTTATTTTATATTCCCAATTACAATTGTATATTTATTTTTTATTGATTTTTTTTATTTTTATACCCTATGCTTATTTCATTTCATATTTAAAACATTGTCGTTCGGACCTTGTAAAGTGGATGATTTCGATCGATATGGATATTATTTTGCAAGAAAGTGTATAATATAAAATAAAATCTAAGAATAGAAAAGACTAGAATAATTTTTATTCAATATAGATTACAGTACATTATACTTAATGAAAGTATTTTTTTTTTTACTTTTACCACTGTTTCACATAAAAACTCTGTCCTGGGAAGAACCAGCAAGAAACGTAATGGGACTTTTTTAAATAGCCCAATTTACAATATATCGTAAGGTATAACCGACCGATAAAAAATTATATGTGTTACGAAAATAAGAACTACTCAATAAGCTTCATCACATACTCTTATGTGCAGGCTGATGAATAATGTTTTTGAAAAGGTCGTCAGTATTTTTCATATCCATTAGCCTAACTTACTTTACAGTATTTTAAAAGTGGAACAGTAGAGCGCAAAATGTAATTTAGATTTCTTTTTTGATTTAGAAATTACATGAAGTGTAGATCAAGGTCACATAACATAAACTCTTATGCTTGTTACCCAAAAGGGTATGCAAATAGTACGAACTTCCTTTTGGCGTGATACACGTTTCTCACTTTTTTCACTTACATATACCTGCTTAACATATGCTCATTTACCAAATCGGTCGATAAACTTTCGTCTAGAACTTCACTTGCAGACTCCGCCACACACTACTGCAGCATAAATTTTCTTTGTCGCTCTTTCCTCATTAACTATTTTTACGTCTTCTAGAACCACAACTACCACGATCCACTCCTGGGCACAGACCTCCTCTAATTTCTGAAAAGGTTTTAGGACCGGGAAAAGTTTTCCACATTGCCGCAATGCATGTTGCTGGACTTCACATGTCTTCGAAATATTTCTTTTATTTTTTTAGAGATGCAGGTTTCCAGGAATTTTTGATGAAGTAGTAACGTTGAAAGTAAACGTCGTGACGAAACAAGCATTTTTTACCAATAAATGTCTTAAGGACATTTGAAGTCCTTGGCATGAACCAGTTAACTAGACAGCGATATAACTAGCTACCCTGGCAAACGTTGTACATACTGCGTATTTCAGTGGTATGTACGATGATTTTCACTCGGAATCAATTCCGGACTATTTACTGTATGAGTTTTGAGTTATTTATATTTTAGTAAAAACTCGATCACGGCGCCATCTATCAGTTCCAGATTATGTATTTTTTCAAATAAACTAATATATTTGTGAATATTAGTCATTTTGGTTCATAACAAATACAAAATGTTTTCACTAAATTACAATGCCACCTATCTGATTATTACATAGTTACAAACCATCGTCTCAACAAAAGGAACATATTATATGAATATGATCTCAATCGGTCAAGTCATTTAGAACACCAACAGACACACAAACGAATATATTATAAAAGGTTTCCGCGTTTGAATACTCCCTTCTCATAATACAATCACATTTTGAAACATCACAAAAGAACTGTTGACAGCAAACGGCCATCAATGCATGACAATTTATTCACGCCCTGGCTTCAAGTAACACAGTTGCTATAAAACCATACTTTACACATTTAAAGGGATGAAGCGGCGTCGTCCTTTTAAATAATGCGTTCAATGTTATATCAATGTAGCTAATAAACTGGTCAAATCAGTGATCAGCTTTTAGATTTGCTGTGTGTAAAATAATTGTTATCGGAATCACTTTTCTAAAAAGACTTAAGAATTACGAAAGATAACCTCTCGAGCGCCCAGCCACCGTTTTACGGTGGACTGTTTTACCCCCGATAAGCGCCCATCGACCGTTATACGGTGGTCACGTAGTTGTCCCAAATAATACTTAAATAAAACGCGAAAACAATGTTTATCTCTTTTTAATGTATACTATTTTGAAGGTAATGAAACGTTTAACAGATCTAATACACAAACACGTATAGTTTCGACAATTGTTAAAACAAACAGTCAAATAAACTTATCAGTATGCGAAGTCATATCGCTTTGAACGTTTGGTCAACTTTGAAGTGTGAATTTATTGTGTTGCGATTTGAGTATCGTGAGAACAAAATTTTTGGTAAGTAGCTAATGTTATTCATAATATATGGTAATATTATTTTCATTATAGTTTTGCTACTATGAACTTGTTGTACAATATTTAGATTAGTCCATGTGCCTAGCCAAACAAAACCGTTGCAAAAATCGTTCTAGATTTAAAAAATTAAGAAATATTTCTGCAAAATTTTTTCTTTTACTGGGAAAAAATATCATGAAATATTGTTATATTACAAAAAAAGATACAGAAAGTACTTTAAATAAATCTAAATAACAAAATTATTTCACGATGTCTAGTTTAACCGTGATACGGTGGCGGGACGCCCCGAATTCTGAATTCATAATGGCGGCGAAATATAAATTTAGAAATGAACATAGAAGTCGTGGAAACGCCTAAAAATATTTTTAGTCTAATAAGTTGGTATTTATTTTGTTTTAATTTTGTTTTAGTTGTATTTATTTTGGTATTTATTTTGTTTGGTTAAGATATATTTTGATTTAATGTTGATATTAGATTTAATGATATATAACTGTTTGTTTATTAATTTAGGTGTGGTTACAAATTAGGCGTAATAGGCATAATTTTCGACTACACACCTACTGTAAAGATACCTATTTTATGTACCTATATTATTTTATTTTACGTAACGATTAACTACTAAATTTTTAATTATTTTTCAGATTTGTTAAAAAAGAAAGTGTAACCTCCAATTGACGCATTTATCTTACATGATAGCACCACTTCTTTCTCAGAAGATTATTTTTTACAGCTAACCAAAGAATAGACCAGACCAGACCCAGACTATTCCAGGCCCAGGCGGGAAGTATTGCGCAGGGTTTGCGTTGTATGCCGTAAACCCACGTTTACTGCCCTGGTTGCAACGTGACTCTGTACCTGTTTGCTTGTTTTGCGCAACATCACGCCACTAAATAATAATTTAAACTTTTTAACCGACTACAAAAAAAGGAGGAGGTTCTCAATTATATTATTATTATTATTGTTATTCTACAACTAATCCAACTTTTCCATAGTTTTATTTTCTACAAGTCGACCTACAAAAATCATTTTAAAAAAGTTTAAGAAATATTTTTTGCTATTAACAAAATAAATTAAACATAAAAATATAAAAAAATAAAAACACCGATGAATTTAACATAATATTAGATATACCTTTAAAAATAAATTTAAATTTTCGACGAAAGACGAGTCTATACATTTTTTGTCCTATATTGTCAGTTTGGTTCGAAATTTTGTCAATGTTTTTAATTGTTTTAAAAACTCTATCATATTATTAGAAATATGTGTTTATGTTTATTTGTTCCATATTAAGTATAGTATTTGACCAAACAACTCATTTATAAAATTATCAAACAGTTTATTTTTTACAGCCTTATATTTAGTAGTGGTATTTTTTGTGCATCTTTTTTTGTTTCGTAAGATTCTATAAGATCTGACTACTTTAAACACACGATATATTATAAAAGAAACTCGGTAACAAGTTAAGCGTAATAGGGGACCACAAAAAAATATTTTATGTGGAAATTAAGTCCAAAAAGGGCTTTGAACTCAAAGCTGTTGCTAAGATATTATTTTGCTTTAACTACTTCGTTTTCAAATATATTTCTTTGACTAATTTTATGAGAAGAGGGTGATTTTATCTATTTATATTAATAAAATAACTAATATATAATATTATAAGGCCTTTTATCATGCTATTAAGGATTCATATTAATATTTAAATGCATTTTTCTACAATTATGTGTATACATTTACACATTTGTGTGATCAGACCGTTTAAAATATTTCCACTTGCTATAAGAATTAGATAATTTTATATACATAAAAACGCAAATTTCATGTAGATTCTGAATATATGATTATTTATTAGTGCTCATAAATGATTTTACGTCAAAATCAGCATTTAAACGTTGACCGCCAACTTACTTTCATACGCTAAATTTGGGCTGGGCGCTTGTCGATGTTATGACGTTTGACGTTTGGGCGCTCGAGAGGATAAGAAGGCTTGATTCATTAATGATAATGTTCCACAACTCTTTCTACTGTCAGGGCAGCGCCACGGGAATTTAAATTGTTAGAAATAACACTCATTTTCAATTTTTTCACCACAAATACAATCATCATCATTATTACATCGCACCAAAAGTCCACAGCTGAACAAAAGAATCTCCCCAAGGAATGCCATAGAATGACGTACGTACTAAAAATTACTGATTTGGGAGCGATTGTAAAAAACATGAGTGGATGTCGTGGACCACTCGGTTGGAACGAAGTTCCGTTCGTGGTATATTATTATTGATAAACAAATTAGATTATTGATGAATTATATTACAAATGAATTAATTACTCGCGTCTATTAAAATGAAGCGTTATTTAAAATAATATTTCTTTAATAGCAAGATAAGAAAAAGTGCAAGGGAGATGGATATTATTCCATCTCGCACGCACTATAGAAAGGGGGCGTGACGGAAAAATTTTACACTTTCTCGCCTAGACCCCATTCGCCAAATTCGTACCGTGCGATAAGGAACTTCGTTCCAAAACACCGTAGATGAAATTACAATAGAATAAATCACGCAATAAAAACAGACAGTAAAGTCTGCAGCTAACGACGTACTTGGGATATTCAACAAGCCAGTGACCGGTATATTATGTTCGCACTCTCAGCAGAGACGAGTAACATAAAATTGCTCGTGGTCCATTTAATATATACATAACATGCAAGGTAGCCTACAATATTTGAACGGATATTATGAGCGTGACACAATAATGTGACAATATTGTGATAGTATAAGTAATTATGTTTTAGACATCAAGAAACAAAGAGAATATAAGAAAAGCGAATAGACATGCCATATATTTATGAAAAAAGTAATCAGGTACATTAAACAAATAGCTTTAATAAGGAAAGATATATTATTACTTTAAATACTAGGGACATACAGTTATGAATGAGGGAACAACACTTATAAGAGTCAAAACTCCCCCACTCGTCCATCATACATTATAAAGTTTTTGTTCATTATACTACGAAGGCAACTAACTAGCTTAGGTCATATCACAAATCTAATCGTTGTCTTAGCAATTCTTTTAGTACAATTAAATAAAGGAGATGTTGCAGAGAGGTATGTCGCATCGGAATGAGCGGTTTTGCTGTTAGTTTTCATACCTAATTTATTATTGGTGTTTTATTGTATTTATTACAAATGCATTCCAATTATATATTCTAATGTGCCGTTACCAAAAAATAGTTATATATTTAAATAGTTTTAAGGGTATTTTCTAACAATATACAATCTTTGAGTCAGAGAAATTTTAATGGACAAACCATAAATCAAAATAAAGATTTTTTCTTTCGTTTTCATTTTTTAGGGTTTAATTGGAAAAACTTATTTAAAGATTTACAAGAAATTAGTTTGTATTTTTGTTTATGCCGCCTGTTGTCTTTTATAATATTCAAGTTTTATCTATATTAAAGTATTTTGTAGCATATTTCATTATTTGTTTAGGTAGATATCGAAGAAGATAACATTGCAACAAGATTAAATATAATCCTTCATGTTAAAGAACTTTTTTCTCATTTCAGTTAATTAATTTAACAGCAACAAACCACCCGTGTTGCTAAGCAAATAAGCACTTTAAACTATAGAAAATAAGAAATGGATGTAACGTAATTAAATCTGTATGTTTTATTCTATCAAGTTTACTTTAACAAGCTAACATTCAATAGTTTTTGGATTAAGGGGTACTAATAGAGCAAACCCAGCTAATGTTTTACTCGGCTAAGAGATATTTAACTTGAATCTCTTACATGATAATATGTGAGCTAAGATCCACAATGCAAGTAGAAAATAAGGCTTTGATTAGTTTTAGTAATATGAGTAGAATGGAATAAAATAGAATGAAATAGAAAGTTTAAAGCAAAATTAATGCTACAACGAAACACATTGTTGTGTAGCAAACCAGAGAACCTTTTTATATAAAACGAGGATTTTACAGAATCTTAGTCTTTAGGGGATACAACGCTTCTGCATTTTAATTCTTAATCGGGAATAGATAATGTCAATGGGCCACACTGTCCACGTACTATCAGGTATATTAAGTGCTTGTTTGTAACCCTTATTCTTTAAAAAAACCGGGATGGGGTGGGATAATATAGGGTGGGATGATATAGGTTGGGATGAATTTGAACGTATTTGGTTAGAATATTATTTAATAGGGTGAAACGGGAGGGAAAAAATGTAGAAGAATATGGAATTAAAAATAGAGTAGAATTTAACTGAATTGATTGTCGGTTATACAATATGGTATAATATAGACTGTCAACAGCTTAAAAAAAAATTCTTACGAATTTTTTTACTTATGAAGTTATCTTCATGCAAATTTTTTTAATCATCAAAGAGAAATGTGACGTCTCTGAAAAATGCATGTGCTCGAAATACAAAAAGACGCTGAGGTGATTATTTAACATGCATTGTTATTAATAAATTGCGCCTTTGATTTTGTATTTTGCTTCGTTTATTCTTACTTCGGATTCAGTAAAAAGGTGGTGCAGTCATTATCACAAGATATATTCAATAGCTACTATAATTTAATGGAAATTATAGCAACTTGAAACATGGACTAAATATGCTGTTAAATAATATTAAATAAAAATAAAGTATTAAATAATTATTTGGGTTGACTGATAGGAAATGATTTAAGCAATTAGGTCCGCCATTTGTAATTTTTTTATATGCAAATGCAATTAATATTTTAAACTAATAAAATAATTCTAAATACTTGAAACTTGAGACATTTTACTGTGTCGGCCAAGCATGCTTTTGAGCCTACACAGGTAAATGCGTGCGATGTGAGTTACTTATAGAGTGTAGCTCTCCGGAGAGCAGCTCTCTTGGCTTTAATGTGGTTGCTGATATCTGGGGGAAGACTATTATTAGCAACAACCGGGATGACCTTTTCATTCTCCTTAATGGAGGATTTTATAAAGGTGGTGAGAAAATCGACCGCGGCGTCGATTTTTTCGGTGCTGTCGGAGATTCCGGAAGAGAGGGTGATGGAGGAGTCCGGAGAGTCCATAGCTGAGGCTAAAGACTCCATAAAGCCCTTCCACTTGGTGAAGGTTTTGGTGGAGGGAGTTGAAGGAGGTGGCTGATGGCCAAAGATGGGCTCGGATCTTAGATCATCGAGATTTTTGATTGCTCTAAGGTTGAGGGAAACTCGTTTTAGTAGCGCAAAGTCTAGTACGCCAGGAGCATAGTCGGTATTGTCGGGACAGAAGGTGACAGCGTGGGGACTGTAGATGGTAAAGTCGAGAGAATGAGTGATATCAAGCAGTTCTTCAGTCTTGTAGTAAATGGCAATACCGCCGCCTTTGCGGTAAGGTCTGTCGTCACGTAAAAGATAATACTTTTTGATGGACAGGTCTTTGAGATCCTTAGATGTAAGGTTGGTATCCTAAAGGAGGAGGAGGTAGCTTCGCAATCTCCAAGAAAGAGCTTAAGCTCTGGGAGGTTATTACGCAAACAGCGAATGTTAAAAGAGACAAGCGATAAACCTTTTGGCTCTATAAAACCGTGAGATATGGTGGGAACAGAAGGCTCTGACATTATATTAAACTAAATTAAATTAATTTAAATTAAATTAAAGTAAATTAAATAAATTAAATGAAAGGGAACACAAAAAGTTGTGATGCTCAGCAAAAGCAAGGAGACGGTCCTGTGGGAACTGAGCAGCGCCCAGTTTGCATGCATAGATGGCAATCTTTCCTATTTCGATGCTCCGAATAACAGAAGAAACTGTTTTCAGGTCATCAGTCAATGATGATTGTGCTTGGTGTGGGGCAGTGGAAGTCCGCGGGAGTTTAACTTTTTGGGGCCCCAGTGGAAAACAGGGGGCAGTGAGGGCTGAGAAAAGCCCGGAAGGGGCCGAGAAGGACCCTGAGGGGGCATAGGGTGACCCTGAGGAGGCCTAGAGGGACCCTGAGTGGGCTGGGAAAAGCCCTAATGGGGCATCTTTGATAGGAGCGCTGGAAATGAACTATCATTGACCGGTAGTAGAGCTGGGTTGGCAGCTTTAGTAGAACGGGGCCGAGAATCTTGAGGACAGCCTCTGTAGTGGGTGGACAGACTGCTATCATAGGACGCAAGTGGGTGGGGATTCGGCATTACGGGGTTGAGGGCACTCTTTGGAGCTGAGCGGGTCAAGGCACTTAACGCAACTTGGGCGGAAAATTTGGCCGCCGCATGCTCATAAAGTTGGTAGCGATGGCACTGCGCCAGATGACCGCGCTAATGGGGAGGCTCAACCTTTACTCGCGACAGGCTGCAAACGGTGCGCACCTGCCGGAGGATGTTTTTTGCCTCCTGCACGTTATTCAGTATGACAAGAGCAAGCGGGAACCTCTTGCCCTTTTATCCTGTGCATCTTGTGCACAGCCTCGATGGAAATCCTATAACTTAAGGTCCTCCATGATATCCTCGTTGAGGAGTTCGAACAGAACTCCGTGGAGGACAGCCCTGACCTTACGCTATTCCGGAAGAGCGTACGTGTGGGAGAACACACGCTCGGCTTTGAAGAGCCTGATAAGGCCACGAAAGTTGTTGATAGATTGGGGAATGACTTTAATAGCTTCACCGAGGTTGGTGGCTTGGTTATATTTTATGCTTGTGTTGTAACGGGTCTTGGAGAGCCTGGTAAATTGGCCTTGTATCTGAAGAAGGCAGGAGGCGCGACCTGTTTCTTGGTGAAGGTGGGGGTACAGCGAGATGCTGGCTTGGAAGGGGGGGTGTCTAGCGACAATAGGGGGACAGCGGCAGCGGCGGGGGCTGCGGGGAAAGTGACAGCGGCGGAGGCTGCAGGGTACGAAGCAGCAGCGGGAGCTGTAAGGGTGAGTGCAGCGGCGGGGCTGAAAAGGCGCGGGTGGCGGCAGTTGCTACCGTGACGGAGGGTCTGCGAATGGTTGCAGCGCATTTCGGGTCGCGATTGGACTTTACTTTCATGAAGGGGGTCGCGTCAGTAACTGTTCCATCGGAATCTGTCGATTGCGTGGAGCAGTTACTGGATGAATTGTCGGTTTGGGCGGACCAATTCCGGTAGGACGATGAAACGGACGCGGTGTCTGAGCACGAGCACTCCATGGCGTCGGAGTCAGGGGAGTTGGGCGAGTCGATCTGCGGGGCAGGCATAGGGGCCATGGAGCGGGATACGATGGAGGCCGAGGGGGGGCATGCCTGAGGGACAAGGGAGGAAAGCATTTTGACGAAAATGGTTTCATCGATAGTAGCTAAACCTTGGGTCTAGTTATACTGGGTAACGACGGCCTTAACCTGGTTAATGTTCAGAGTAGATATGATTGGACAAAACAAACAAAAACAATACAAAAAAAAACAAAACAAATAACAAAACACAATAACAATGCATGAACAGGCCTCCCTGTTAGGAGGCAGGGGGACAAGAATTACGTGAAGAAGTAGAGCGTACTCACAGTCGGCGACTGTTCTGCCACAGCGTGAGCGGGTCAGAGAAGGCGCAAGAGCCAGAAGTCACCCACTATACGGGGACGGGAACGCGGTCAACTAACACAACCGCTCGAGAGCGGCGGCGCTAGCGGAATGTGTAAGTCAACTATTACTCGTTAACCCTCCTAATTCTACTTAGCTGTGATAGTTTTCAGTGGCTGAGTTGGTAGAAAGGGGGGGGGGGAGGACGTAACTGATGAAAAATACCACTTTAACGCTAAATATTTCGCAAATGGACTACTGAATCCAAAAGATGTTATTCCATACACTGTGTTTTTGAACAAACTATCCAACGATAACCCACACGATGGAATAGACAGATAAAAAAAATCATCCTCCATTTACTTGTATGGGAAGTACCCAAATAAAATGTTTTTCAAGATTTTATTTCACATTTTTGTAGGCGTAATTAATATCTATATTTATGCCAAATTAAAAATTTATAGCACCTGTGGCATCTAAGTAAAGCCGCGGACGGACGGACGGACATGGTAATACTAAAAGGGTTCTTTGTTGTGTAATTACCTTAAAAAGCGATACAAATAAAAATAAACAGGTTAGATTAAAAATTTACTTCGCAAATATATTGTTAGACTTCCGCAAACAAGCAGAGCTTTTCATTTGAAGCAGTGTTTAATTAAATTTGTAGCAAAATAATTTATATTACGATACGTTGAAATGTTATAGGTATATGTGAGGGTAACAAAATTAAAACGTGTTGATGTATAGTGTTGTTCCGCGTTCTTTTATAAAAATAATATTGTCGATTTAGTATATACACTTATTTGCCATTAAAACTTATGTAATATAATAAGTATAGGCATTGGATAAGTAATGCGTGTTATATGTAAATTCAAATCATTATTTAACTGTCGACTTTTTTTATTATAATTTTGACAAAAGTTTTAATAACAATAATTATAAATCAACAGCAGTATTCAGACCATCTGCTATGCGTGACAATTGTGGCAAAGATGACTTGGGCAAACATTAATGAGGTAATTCATAAACGAGACTTATGTTCAGCAGCAGATTTTTTATGGGCTGTAATAAATGAATGAATGAGTGTCTGTGTAAATTAAAAAACTTCATAATGCATATAAAGTATTTTGTCTATGCAAGTACTTTAGAGCTTCATTAGAACTTGCCGGATTGCATCTTTAAAAGAGCTCATATTTACCCAGTCTGCAAAATATGTAACACTGGGTTATTATACATATATACATATAATCACGCCTCTTTCTCGTAGGGGTAGGCAGAGACTACTTCTTTCCACTTGCTACGATCGTTACATACTTGTTTTGCTTTGTTCACTTTCATTATTTTAATATTTTTATATCTTTGTATTATATATATATATATATATATATATATATATCATATTTTGATATCTTTGTGTTCTTTATGACTGTCTCGTTGGTTTAGTGGTTGTAGTAGTGCGACTGCTGATCATGAGGTCCCGGGTTCGAATCCCGGGTCGGGCCAAAAAATCAGTTATTGAGTTTTTCCATCAAGAAATTCTCTGTATCTGCCCGGAGTCAGGAAGTTGGCGGTGTTTCACAGCCTCGTACCTGCAGGCGAAGTGTAGGGCGTCCCCCCACTAGATGGAGTGACGACCTGGTAAGATATGCAGGAAGTCGATGGATGCAGGTGGCTCAGGACCATGCTTTGTGGCACTCTTTGGGGGAGGCCTATGTTTAGCAGTGGACTTGTGAAGGGCTGTAATGATGATGATGATATATATATATATATATATATATATATATATATATATATATATATATGCCTTTATACTGCCATCTAAGCTATGCAAGCTATAATAGACACTGGCATCAATCGAAAGCCATATTTTTTTGTGGCGGGGCGAAATTGAACGATATTCTCTTAGGTCATCATCACATGGCACAGAAATTATTTCTTTATATTATATAACTCGTTTCGCTAAGAAGTGGTGGCGTAAGATAATTCACCATACCGTGGGTGATGTTAGAAATTACAGAAGGAAACTAAGCCAGCAGCAACTTCCTGAAAACATCTGAAAGTATCGCAAATAATCACCCCTATAACAATATGAGGAAAGTCAATGTTCCGTTACAACCTATTAAAGTCTACTGCTGTACATACGACTAGGCCTCCCCCATATATTGCCTCGTAGATAAGACTGCCCATATATTTGCCACAGTTGCCACGCTTGGCAAGCGTGTTGGCAAACGTAGTTTTTTCAATGTTTAGTCGTTATTAGGGAGACGCTGCTGCCTATCTCCTGATTTGTTTCCGTCTGTCGCTTCTTATGACACTCACGGGACGATATGGGGTATTGGATAATAGTCTTACACCGCCTACATGGCTTGAACAAAAAAAATTGTTAAAATTTGGTATTATAATTTGAAGATTGTTTGTTTTATTTTATGCACTGATAACTATATATTAACCGACAACAATTCAATATTCCATACTGACATGTTAAAGTGAACACAAAAGGCAGAAAAACGCATTATAACCTACACTTTTGACTAGATTAAACAAAGTCACGAACTGCTACGACTGTTATAATGAGAATTCTAGAGATAACGATATAGTGGTAGCTACGTCAATGTAGTTGCTATGACGAGGCCTAAGCAATATTAAAACTAGCATCAACTCATAACTCGTCATAATGTGTTTGCGAACCTTAAAACTCATGCAAATGAAATGTCACAATATACTTTACAGTCCGTCAAAATACGTGTCCTTTTTTAATAATGAGCGAGTTCAAAGTGTGACCGCTATAACGACTGAAAATGGACCCTGTACGAGCATGAAATGTAACGTACAATTGTCAAGTCTTCATTTCACAACTTGACCTCTTTTACATATTTCCGCCGCAATTGTATTATAAAATCAGTTCGCTTATAGCCATCAAGAGCGCTACTCGTACTCATTATCAGTAATTCTAGCCTTTAAGATTTATAACTTTTTAACATAAATAGAGATGACCCGTCAAAGATCTTAAAAGTTTATAAGTTAGCAACAGTTACATATGGCACTAAAGCGGCTCCCCTTTTGGCCATGTGTACGAGCAGACAATTAGCTCTAGATGAGATGCCCAATTATCAAGAAAGTTCGTTTCCACGGGTAATTGAGGAGTCATTTTACATGGATGACCTAACTCACGAAGTTTTTTTTTTATAGGATAAGGGTGACAAACGAGCACACAGTCCACCTGATTGTAAGTGGTTGCTGTGGCCCATAGACATCTACATCTATCCTCGCTTGCGAATTAAAATGCAGATGCGTTATCACCCGTGAGGACCAAGATGGAATGCCTCATTTCCAGTAAAAAAGGCCTCCGGCCACCTGCAGTCACCAAGCGAAACGCAGAGGTATACCTCTACTTCACGCTGGTATTCTGTGAGGTCGTGGTACCACCCCGGTTCGAGCCGGCCCATCCGTGCGACAACAATTCTGCCGCGTGGCTCTACCACTGTTAGCTCATATATTAACTCAGCAAAACAGTTAAAAAAGGATAACTTAGGATTGACGAGACCCCCAACTTTTATCATTGGACCAAATTCTGATAGTGGGAGGAAGAAGCGCGATAGGGAGCGAAACACGTCGATTTGACGAGTGTCCCAAATTAAATAATATCAGTTTCTAAAAATCAATACTTCGAGAAAATACGATAGAAAACTGAGAAAAACTTGCGGCATACAAAACCTTCCGAGTGACTTCCAGCTCTAAAATGTCAGAATGGTGACTTGAAAAAATGTATTAATAACAAGCTGATTTTTGTTTTGGGGCGTGCAAAATATATAGTTTTTAAAAAAATGTATCGCCATACAAATTTTTTGGTAATTTTTTTCAGACCTACTTTCGAAAGTTATGAAGATTATGTAATCTTTTTTTGATTAATAACCGTATGCCATGAAAAATTTATGATTATTTACTTTATTCTTAATCTAAATATAATAGTGACCTAGAAACAAAAATGGTATTTTAACTAAAAAAACTTAGGTTAGTTAACCTAAAAAAACAAAAAATGAAATCGTTTAATATGTGCTCCGTACTTGTCTTGTAACCACTGGTTTCATTGTTTTTTTTTTTTTTATAGAATAGGGGGCAAACGAGCATGCGGCTCACCTGATGGTAAGTGACTACCGCCGCCCATGAACAACCGCAACACCAGGGGAATTGCAGATGCGTTGCCGACCTTTTAGAAAGGTGTAAGCTCTTTTCTTGAAGGTTCCTAAGTCGTATCGGTCCGCAAAATTCGCTGGTGGTAATTGATTCCACAAGGAAGTCGTGCGAGGGAGAAAACTTCTTCTAAATCGCACAGTCGTGGACCGCCAATCATCCAGATGGTATGGATGGTAACGCGAGTTTTGTCGCGATGTGCGATGGTGAAATTGAGCGGCTGGAATTAGTCCGAACAATTCCTCAGAGCACTACCCGTGATAAATGCGATAAAATACGCAAAGAGATGCAACATCTCTACGCAGTGCCAGTGTATCTAGCCGATCAGAAATAACTCGGTCGTCGACGATTCGAACCGCTCTGCGCTGGATGCGGTCAAGTGGAAGGAGCTGGCACTGGGGTGCCCTGGCCCAGAGATGAGAACAGTATTCCATGTGGGGCCGAACTTGCGCTTTGTAAAGTTGCAAGCGATGTGCCGGCATGAAATACTGTCTCGCTCTGCTGAGCACGCCAAGCTTTTTAGAGGCCAATTTGGCCTTCCCTTCCAAGTGACCACGAAACTGCACACTATTCGATATGTCGACGCCAAGGATTCCGATACTGGCTGAGGCAGTAAGGGGAGTGCCTTGAAACTGAGGAGATACGACAAAGGGGTTCTTTTTAGCGGTAAACGCGCAAACTTGTGTCTTCTGGGGACTGAACTGGACTAGATTTAGTCGCCCCCAATCCGAGACTTTGTTAAGCAAAGACTCGACTTCAGACACAAGTTTGTCCCGTTACTCGGCGACGTTTTCCCGAGAAATATTGGCATGGCCGGTATATAAGGCATCACCAGTGCTGTCGTCCGCATAGCAATGAATGCTGCCAGTTTGCAACATATCATTGATATGCAGAAGAAACAGCGTTGGTGATAGCACGCAGCCTTGTGGAACACCAGCGTTGATAGGCTTGAAATCAGAGCATTCACCGTCTACTACGACCTTGATGCTCCAATCAGCAAGGAAACTGGTGATCCATTTGCACAATTTCTCGGGAAGCCCATAGGAAGGAAGCTTCGAAAGAATCGCTTTGTGCCAGACCCGATCAAAGGCCTTCGCTACGTCCAAACTAACGGCTAATGCCTCCCCCTTGGACTCTACTGCCTCCGCCCATCTATGAGTTAAGTAGGCTAGAAGATCACCAGCTGATCGACCCCGACGAAAACCGTACTGGCGGTCACTAATCAGCTGGTGATCCTCAAGGTACCTCATGAGCTGGCAGTTTATAATGGCTTCCATTATTTTGGAGAACAAGGAGGTGATGGCGATAGGCCTATAGTTGGACGGGTCTGAGCGGTCGCCTTTTTTAGGGATCGGGTGCACCAAAGCTGTCTTCCATGAGTTCGGGACTACGCCTTGGGAGTAGGAGTACCGGAAAAGACGCGTTAAAACCGGTGCCAACTCCGGAGCATACGTCTTCAGCACAATGGGAGGGACTCCATCGGGCCCACTCGACTTGTTGACGTCCAGGGAGAAGAGTGCTTTGCGGACCGAGCGCTGTGTAAATCGCACATCCGGCATGGAGCACTCACATCCAGGGATGGTCGGCGGTGTGTTCCCCCCGTCATCTAGAGTCGAGTTGGACGCAAAAAGAGAGCTCAACAGATCGGCCTTTGCGGCATGGGCCAGTGAGTCGTCCTCTCTGTGCAGAGATGGAAGAGATGGCTGACAGAAGTTCCCTTGGACAGCCTTGGCGAGAGACCAGAATGCACGGGTTCCCGAAGGAAGGCGAACTAGCTTCTCGCCAATTCTGCCGATGTGCTCAGACCTTGCCTTGGCAATGACGCTTTTGAAGGACCTGGAGGCGGAATTATACTTCTTTTTTAATGCGCTGGTGTTTACATCCCGAGACGTTGATGCGTCAGCCCAGGCCTGGTAGCACTCCTGCTTATAGCGTGATGCTATTTTACAGGAGCGACCAAACCATGGCTGGGATCTGCCTCCGATGGGCACCACAGAAGATGGAAAAAGTTCCATACCCTGAAGTACCACATCAGCAACAGAATCGGCAACAACGCTTGGATCTTCCGGCGAGAAGCAAACCCGCCCCCAAGGGTAGGATGCAAAAAAAGACCGCATCCCGTCCCAATCAGCTGACCTATAGTGCCAAACACGGCGGCAAGCTGTAGATCGCAACTGCGATTGGAGCGTGAGTGGCACCGTACTCCGGATCAGACAATGGTCCGAAGAGCCCAGAGGGGCATCGACGGAGACCTGATATCCGTCCGGATGAGAGGTCAGCAGAAGGTCCAACAGGGAAGGTACATGGTCTTCCACATCTGGGATCCGCGTAGGCGAAGTAACCAGTTGTGTTAGACCATATGCCAAAGCAAAGTCATAGACAGATCTACCCGCATGATCGGTAAACGAGAACCAAGCCATTCAGCGTGGTAACTAATAACTAACTAATGTTATAAAAATAAAAGCTTGTATTTTCAGTGTATTATCAGAACTTTAATAATAATTCAATGTATATAATGCCGTACAAAAACTAATGTTATGCCTGGTACGATAAGAAAAAACTGCAGCGGGGCTGTATTGAAACATGTAGGTGAGCGAAGCGAAATTCGAGAAATAACTTTATTTCTTTCTTTTTCATAAAGATTCTTGTATAACTAAATACACCGACAAGAGCTTAGCGAGATGAACATCCTTTCTGATATACGAGCCCCTAAGATATCACCAATTAATCATATCATCAACATATCGCTACCCCATCGCTCCTTACCGAAAAATACGAATGATGATATAGCCAATAATCTACAACTGCAGATAATCAAGGAACAGATTGCAATTATGATGAACAACGAGCCCCTATCAGAGAGGGTTTCTTATCATGATGTCCACCATTACGCTCCGATATATGTATTGTTTGCGGTCATTGCGGTGGGTGCCCTGGCGTACAGCTGGAGGCGCTGTAGGCGGTCGGCGCCGGGAGCACCCGCGGAAGCGGGAGTGTTGGTGCCTATAACGGAACAGGAGACGTCGTCGCCACAGGTTCTACCGAGTGTCAGTGCTTAGTGTAGTGAATGTGTTATGAGCAATCAGTGTCAAAGTGTGAGTGCAAATAATCATTCTATGGGCAATCAGTGTCAAAAAGTGAGTGCAAATGGTTTTTCAAAAATGAATGCACGTAATTTTAAGCAAACCAGAAGCACATCGCCTGTGCTCAGATCAGTGTACGCAATTCCAAACCAGTATGCATAGACTAGTCTTAGATAAGAATATTGTTTAATCACCTTATACATTCATGTACTAATCAAGTTATCATTTGCACGATAGATGAGAAACAATGGTATCACCTTGTAATAAGATTATGCCAAACTAGCATCCATTATTCTACTAACCCCACCTTTGCTGCCCGGGAATATGTACGAGCATGAAATGCAACGTACAATTGTCAAGTCATCATTTCACAACTTTACCTCTTTTACATATTTGCGCGGCAATTGTATTATAAAATCAATTCGCTTATAGCCATCAAGAGCGCTACGCGTACTCATTATCAGTAAATCTAGCCTTTAAGATTTGTAACTTATCCAAAATATATTTTATCAGATTTATCAAGCGTTATCAGTTTATCATCCCCTTAGTGTCGGTACAACCCCGAACAGACCCAAATAGGAAAATGGTAACTAAAGGTCTTATTTTCAAATCAGTATTAATAATAATAATGTTTATTGATAAACAAAATATGGTACACACTTATTATCTAAACCTTGAGATTAAAATTTCAGGTAGAACAAACTTTTTGTTTTTAATCAACAGATACTTGGATGCTTAGGATGTTGTTTCATTCGAACAAAAAACAAGTTTCACCACTAAGACTGTGAATATTTCTTAAGAATTTTTGTTGTGTATTTAATGAGACAGATAATTGAAATTTTAATTAATTAAATTTTAATATTTGGTAAATTGGAACGAAAAGTGTACTCTAAAAGATAAGAATTGCTAGCATTTGAACTAGGCCAAGCCTGTGTTTTAAATGCTAGATTCTTCCTTAAAGTAAATGAACATAGGATATACACTTAAATGCTTTACAAATTACTACATTTTGATATCGTGCTAATAAGGTACTAATAATTATTTAAAATATTTTATTTTAATTCAAGTTTAAATTTTAGAACTCAGCTCATTTTTATTTCTAAATAGATCTTCAATGTCTGTGATGTGATTGATTGTGATGTGGTTTGTGATTTAAGCCAAACTGTCACCTTTTTTTTTGCAATTGTATTTATTAAGCGTTATTATTATTTATTAATAATCATTCGGTTAATTTTATGATATTGAAAAGAACCAATAAAACATTGAAACTTTTTAATAAATTAAGTCCTAAAGGAAATAGTAGGACACACTGTCCTTTCTACGCGTGTGGGGTTGCTTTAGATCGTAAGATACTTTCTTATGTTGGGATAAGATCGTATCAGCTACGTACAGTTGTCTTACAGTTAGCATATCACACATAGCATACAATTCAACAGTTGGAAATCGGTAGGAATTTAACCTTAAGTAACGCGCGTTAGGCCTTTTCAACTCTTATTATATGATATTTTTAGCACCTCCACACGCTCTTATGCAATATGACCTTACGGATTGCGCCATGACATGACTGATTTTAGAAGTTCAATGTCAGCAACATGCCGCAAAGTTTTGAAACTATAAATCAGTTTACGATTTTTTACTGATATCATTTTCATTTGTGATATCCAGGTTAAGGTTTGATGCAAAATTACACCAAGGTACTTTTTTGTAGTTGTACGCTGTAATAATATACACTGACATGATGTTATATGTAGATGAAGTTTATTGCAAGTATGGGCTTTATCGTGTATTTTGCAAGGAATGTTATTTTGTGCTATACCATAAACAATGAACTTAGTTTTCGACGCGCTTAGTGTCAGTATATTTTACCTTTGCCTTGATTCTAGTTTCCTCTCAAGTTTTACCATGAAAAACTAGCACTGTATAATCAGCTAATGTAAAGACCTTACAATTATTCAAATTAAGATTACTTAATTCATTTGTATTTATTAAGAAGAGACTAGGGCCGAGGACGCTGCCTTGTGGCACGCCAAAAGAGATTGGAGAATTTAGACTAGTCAGGTCTTCAACCTTTACCCTTTGCCTTCTGTGAGAAATATAACTTAAAACCATATTGATTGCATGATCTGATCTGATGATTTCTAACAGTGGTAGAGCCACGCGACAGCTTTTGCTGTAGCACAGATGGGTCGGCTCGAACCGGGGTGATACCACGACCTCACAGAATACCAGCGTGAAGTAGAGGTTTACCTCTGCGTTTCGCTTGGTGAGGGCAGGTGGCCGGAGGCCCTTTTTACTGGAATTGAGGCATTTCATCTTAGTCCTCACGGGTGACAACGCATCTGCATTTTGATTCGCAAACGAGGATAGATGTAGATGTCTATGGGCCGCAGCAACCACTTACCATCAGGTGGACTGTGTGCTCATTTGTCACCCATATCCTATAAAAAAAAATAGAAGAGCATTATATTCAAAAAGACATATCAATTTTTAATTTATTACTTTTTCTATAACTTTTGGTAGGGCTGGCTGTACCAAGATTGGGCGGGAATCGTTGATGCAGGTTCTTGGTCCAGATTTATGAATAAGATAGATAATAGATATTTTAAATATTTGTGGAAATACACTTGTAGTTATACATAGGTTAACAATATGTGTTAAGACGGGTACAATATGATTGTTACAAGTTTTTAAAAGTTTATTGGATATTCCGTCCAAACCAGTAGCGTTGCCATTTTAAGCCCTATAATGGCTTTAATTTCTGCACCGGTAGCTTCAAGCATGGTCATGGAATTGGGAGGAGAGTTCAAGTTACATATGGTTCTTTGGTCATCTGTACGATCATTAACTAATATATTTGCTTGGTTTTTGCCAATATTAGCGAAAAAGGTGTTGATATGCTCAACAGAATTTTGAGGGGTGTCAAAAATATGCAGTATGTCTTTGGGTATAGTCTTATATTTATTTATATGAACAATACTTTTAATGGTGTCCCAGGTCTTTTTAGGATTATTAGAATACTTTTTCAGCTCAATTTGTTCATAGTTTCTTTTTAATCTCATAAGCAGATCGTTGCAAATTTTTTGCACATTTTATATATTAATTGCATAATATAATTTTGAGCTCCGCTTTGCATTAAGAGTGCATCCTGTCTTGCTTTCTGATGTAACGTAGCAGCCCTGGTGTGATCCAGGGTTTAAGACAACGAAATCTACGGGGTACTAAGTTTCTAGTTGAATGGCTAGCTAGGTAAATTGAAAGAATATTTACGAGTCTCTGAGCAGCCAAATTTGCATCCATGGACATAAAAAATTCTTCAAAGCATTTGGATGCAACCAGCATCCAAATGTTTTAGAAACCCTTCATAATTATTTTTATTTATTTATTTATTTTATAGGAGAGGGGGCAAACGAGCATGTGGCTCACCTGATGGTAAGTGACTACCGCCGCCCATGAACAACTGCAACACCAGGGAGGGAATCGCAGATGCGTTGCCGGCCTTTTAAAAAGGAGTACGCTCTTTTCTTGAAGGTCCCTAAGTCGTATCGGTCCGGAAAAAGAAGCTGATGGTAATCGATTCCACAAGGAAGTCGTGCGAGGAAGAAAACATCTTCTAAATCGCACAGTGGTGGACC
Source organism: Parnassius glacialis (assembly GCA_033319125.1). Taxonomy (NCBI): domain Eukaryota; kingdom Metazoa; phylum Arthropoda; class Insecta; order Lepidoptera; family Papilionidae; genus Parnassius; species Parnassius glacialis. The sequence goes on along the minus strand of JAVANC010000001.1, from coordinate 57,234,433 downwards.
GGCAATCATCCAGATGGTGTGGATGGTATCTGGAGTTCTGCCGCGATGTTCGTTCGTGAAATTTGGCGGCTGGGATTAATCCGAACAATTCCTCAGAGCACTCCCAATGGTAGATGCGAAAGAAAATGCAAAGAGATGCAACATCTCTTCGCAGCGCCAATGAGTCGAGCCGATCGGAAGGACTCGGTCGTTGACGATTCGAGCCGCTCTGCGCTGGATGCGGTCAAGTGGAAGGAGCTGGCACTGGGTAGCCCCTGCCCAGAGATGGGAACAGTATTCCATGTGAGGCCGAACCTGCGCCTTGTAAAGTTGCAGGGGGTGTGCCTGCATGAAATAATGTCCCGCTCTGCTGAGCACGCAGAGCTTTTTAGAGGCCAATTTGACCTTCTCTTCCAAGTGACCATGAAACTGCACGTCACTCGATATGTCGACGCCGAGGATTCCGATACTGGCTGAGGAAACCAGGGGAGTGCCATGAAACTGAGGAGATACGACAAACGGGTTCTTTTTAGCGGTAAACGCGCAAACTTATGTCTTCTGAGGATTAAACCGGACTAGATTTAGTCGCCCCCAGTTCGAGACTTTGTCCAGCAAAGACTCGACTTCAGACACAAGTTTGTTCCGGTACTCGGATACGTTTTCCCGAGAAATATTAGCACGGCCGGTGTATAGAGCATCACCAGTGCTGTCATCCGCATAGCAATGAATGTTACCAGTTAGCAACATATCATTGATATGCAGAAGAAACAGCGTTGGTGATAGCACACAGCCTTGTGGAACACCAGCGTTAATAGGCTTGTAGTCAGAACATGCACCGTCTACAATGACCTTGATGCTCCGATCTGCAAGGAAGCTGGTGATCCAATTGCACAATTTCTCGGGAAGACTTGAAATGACTTGAGAATCGACTTTATTCATTACAAATCCTATAAATACCCCGTCGTAATGTGTTTTGCTAAACGTAAAAGGCATACAAATGAAATGTTACATACCCCTTGCCAGATACAATACGTGGGCTTTCATAATAATGAGCACAAAGAAGAAAAAAAAGAAAGAAGGCCCAAATAAGGAAGATGATAATTGAAGGTCTTATTTTAAAATCAGATTTATAGGAATTGGTATTTAAAAAGATTAAAAAACCTTTTCGATTTTGAAAATAATACAATTTATATCAAATCATTCACATGCCAAGTAAGTACAAAGATGATCATAGTTGACTATCTATCTATATATTCCCGGCAGTGCAATCTTATGATATACATACATGACCGTACCGAACTTTTACCTAAGCCAAACCTGCCCTAAATTATCCTGAGGTCACCCGCGTAAACCAAGAGTGTGACGAATGAAACTGTATGAAGCTATATGATTATATTAATACTTTGAATGAGGTCTGCAATAACTACCAACTAAAAAATAAGTGAAAGTAATAAATACGTAAGAATGATCTTCTCTGTCTATTCCACAACTGAAAAAGAAAAGCTATAGTAGTAATGCATATAAGTCGAATTCTTCATAAAATATTTATTTGTTACAGTTTACAATAACATTACAAATTTATAATGCAGCTAATTTTAGGTTATTTTGCATGGAGTTGTAAATAAATTTTTAGTAACCCAAGTGCATTTTTTAATTTATTCTTAGAAAGAGTGTAATATTATTTACATTTTAAATTGTGCCAAACTGTAAGCAAGTTTTTCGGCATAATTTTATAAGTTTGTCGACTATTGCTCGTTAACTTTTTTATTCTACTTAAAGCTAAATATTTTACAAACCAACACCTGCCCTGAATCCAAGCAAAACAATATTTGTGTGCGTTACGTGGAAATAAAATTACTTAATGCTAATATATTTTGAAGTGGCAGAGAATTTGTAATATATATTTTATATATTTTTAACAGTGGTAGCCATGCGGCAACTTTTGCTGTCGCACGGATGGGCTGGCTCGAACCGGGGTGATACCACGACCTCACAGAATACCAGCGTGAAGTAGAGGTTTACCTCTGCGTTTCGCTTGGTGAACGCAGGTGGCCGGAGGCCCTTTTTACTGGAAATGAGGCATTCCATCTTAGTCCTCACGGGTGACAACGCATCTACATTTTGATTCGCAAACGAAGATAGATGTAGATGTCTATGGGCCGCAGCAACCACTTACCATCAGGTGGACTGTGTGCTCGTTTGTCACCCTTATCCTATAAAAATATATATATATACACAGTCAGGTCATAAGTATTGTCACACAGTAAAAACTTTTCTTTTAGAATGCTGGCTACAAAAACGTTTATTGAATTCGAATTTCGAATTGTTCATGATAATAAAACTGTATACTTTTTAGAATTTTACTCATTTTTAAATATGGAGTGGACGCTTAAAGAAGACCGTGTTGCAGTTATTGCGTTGCATCATTGCGGTTACGCGCCAATTCAAATTTTTGACATACTGAAAAAATTTAATATAACCAAAAGATTCGTTTATCGTACCATCAAACGATACAATAAAGACTAGTGTAGATGACAGGTCAAGAAGTGGTCGCCCTCGGTCTGTTAGGACTCCAGCAGTGATAAAAGTTGTGAAGGCGCGAATTCAAAGAAATCCCAAACGTAAGCAGAAACTGTTGGCCCTTCAGATGGGATTAAGCTGAACCACAGTGAAAAGGGTGTTTAATGAAGACTTAGGGCTTCGGGCATATCGAAGAAAAATAGGACATCGTTTGAATGTTCGTCTAATGGACCTGAGACTGAAGAGATGCCGCGCTTTGTTGAAGCGGTACGCGGGAAAAAAATATTGGGAAATTCTTTTTTCGGATGAAAAAAATTTTACCGTAGAAGAGAGCTACAACAAACAAAATGATAAAGTGAACGCACACAGTAGTGAAGAAGCGAGCAACCATATTCTGCGTGTCCAACGAGGTCATTTTCCAACATCGCTCATGGTATGGTTGGGAGTTTCTTATTGGGGCTTAACAGAGGTACATTTTTGTGAGAAAGTTGTAAAAACGAATGCAGTTGTGTATCAAAATACAGTCCTGATGAACCGTGTGGAACCTGTTTCTCATACCATGTTCAATTACAGGCACTGGGTATTCCAACACGGTTCGGCGCCAGCTCATAGAGCGAAGAGCACACAAGACTGGCTGGCGGCGTGAGAAATCGACTTCATCCGGCACGAAGACTGGCCCTCCTCCAGTCCAGATTTGAATCCATTAGATTACAAGATATGTAAACACTTGGAGGAAAAGGCGTGCTCAAAGCCTCATCCCAATTTGGAGTCACTCAAGATATCCTTGATTAAGGCAGCCGCCGATATTGACATGGACCTCGTTCGTGCTGCGATAGACGACTGGCCGCGCAGATTGAAAGCCTGTATTCGAAATCACGGAAGTCATTTTAAATTAACTTTAGTGTCATAAGAATCTATGTTTTGTTAAGTTCATTTTGGTATATAAATGGTTACATAACAAATAAACTTGTTTCAATTATTTTATATTAAACATGTGACAGAATTTATGACCTGACTAGGTATATATGTATATATATATATATATATATATATATATATATATATATATATATATTAAATATTGTTTTTAAGATATCCCTGTTTCTTCGTGTCACTTCAATGCCACTGATTGATATAATATACATATACAGGTTCAATAACTCTGTACTGATATGTAGATGATCTGCGTGGATGATGAAGATCAACCTGGAATTCAAACAAAGTAAATAAACAAGGCAGACATATTTTACATTAATTTATTTAAATCTCGTACGACTAGTACATTAGACCTCGCCAATTGTAGACCTATTTCTGTACTACCAACACTTAGTAAGATTTATGAAAAATTATTCTTGATCAAATGTTTAATTTCTTTAATAAATTTAATAACTTACTTCATGAAAATCAATTTGATTTCAAAAGAGGTCGCCCGACAACTAATGCCGGTCTTGACCGGATCAAATATATCTATAATGCATGGGAGAATTCACAGGATGCTTTGGGTATATTCTGTGACCTATCCAAGGCCTTCGATTGTGTTCACCATGAAACATTAATCTGAAAACTTCAACACTACGGTGAGTACTTTGAGTACTTTACTATGCTTTATTTAATCAGGAAAAACACCAGATTCGATACTAGTATTAAAAATAATAGTTAGATGAAGCGCAATTGTGACTATTATAGACGCTATAAATTTATCGGAAATCACCCATAGATCCGCAGTTTTCTTAATATCAATAGTTTTAAAATATTTTACAATATCTTTTGATGATACTTCATGAAATGTAAAATTCTTTGTACGTGCATTAACATTTGTTTAAATAACGATTTGGTGACGGCAGGAGAAAAACTTAGTGATTTAGTGGTTAAGATAGGAATATCAATAAAATATTTCTCAAAAACCATTGCAACGTCCTGATCTGATTCAGTTAATTTGTTGTTAACACTTAACTGGTAGGTTTAATTGCAAGAGTTGACCTTACCTGTTTCGCTTTTAATTATGTTCCATGTCATTTTAATTTTATTAGAAGCCGTCTTAATTTTGTTGCTCAATCACAAAGACATGGCTGTGGAGCACAATCTTTTAAATATTTTTGAATATTCTTTTACATATTCCCTAAATTCGCTGCTAGGATTATATGACCCTCCATGATAAATATCATATAACCTATGACTGCTCTTATGTACTTCTACAGTCGTCTATTCATTGAATAACTTCCGAAGGGTCAAGAAGAATGTAATAGAAGTAAAGGAATTATAAAATTCATTGCAAATAAGCTTAAACAATGTTCCATACAAACAATTAGGGTCATTTCGGTATGAAAGTGATGGAAGTTTTTTCATTACGTTACTTATAAACTTTTCCAAGTGACGTGTATTTACTGGAATAAACACTTCTTTCTCATCTACTTGCTTTTTTGAACATAAGATACCGAAACTAGGTGTCCACAGTGATCAGAACTTAATTTTTGAATTATACATATAAGCACCGGCTTAACATGTGTAAAAATATTATCTATACATGTGTCTAAGTAAAACTGCTTATTCTACAGGCATGTTGTTTTCCTACAGCCTTCCAGTAACAATCGAGATGCAGTCTTCAACAGGTAAGCATGCGAACAGAGACTGTACATCAAAACTGACCATATTTTCATTGTCTGCTGATGAGAGATGTAGCTCTTTAATCTCACTGACATAATTGTATGAACCCTTTGTGTGTGCTTTTGTATTTCCCATAATCGGTGAGAGTATTTTTCTCTAAGTGTTGAGCCAATCTGTAAGTTGGTGCTTCGATTTGGCTCACTTTAGGACATAGTGAAGCATTGGGTTTGTGTATTTTTGGTAACCCATAAAACTTAGGTGGTTTGGCACACGTAGGTATTATTAATTTTATGTCCAGATTTAATTTTTCGGAGTGTTTCTTTATGAGGTCACTAGTTGTTTTAAGTGTGTTATTTGTTGGGTCGTTTTTAACCTTTTTATAAGTGATAGCAGCCGACAAAAGTTCTTGTATTTTAGAATTCTAATCTGACGTATCCATGGATTCCGTGGCATTTCCCTTATATGTGCGGTTCTGGTTAATTGCGTAGGTTTATTGAACGCTTTAAATTAGTATGTAGGTTTATTTGGTTTTGGCGCTCAGTTTCGACTTAACATAGACGAAATATCTTGATGTATTGCTTCCAAATCTTCCTTTCGCATATTGTTTTTAAATAAACAGTCCTCGACACTGCAGATAATTTCTTCGTACGGTAACTTTTTCGGTGTTATAGGGAAAGTAAGAATTTTCAATAATAATTTAACTGTTGCATCGTCCAGAGTTTGTTTTGACAGACTATAGACCGCGTTTAATCTATGATCCGTATTTATGGTCAACGGTTGCGTTTTGTTCTCACGTTGACACAGATGTAGGACATTCAATTTGGTTGAAATTTATGATATTTTACTATTTGTTTGTTTATGCATTCGTTATATTTATTATTTTTCGTTTATTTAACGTCTCTATGCAAACATTATAATCAAATGTCATTAAAACTGCAAAACAAATCTTAATATTTTTTAATCTGGGGGTAGCCGTGGTTAACTATGACATTGGGATGTCATTCACCTCAGTACACCCGTGAACGGGATTTTCAAATCAAACAAAATACCTCAATAATTCTACACATAAATATATGTGCCAAGACGTAGAAGAAACAAAGGTAAAAACAAAGGAGATGAACTTGATTCCTTACAAGCTTGGGCCCGGCGTGAACAAACTTAAAATATGTCTTAGTTTGAAGATTTAAATATTTGCTACTTTTATCCAAAAATCATATTTTTTTTGGGTTTTTTTTTGTTATATGATTTGTAGGTTATGTAGTAAATTCACTCGTTCTTGTGGTGTCGTGTGTTGTTTGAATAAATTGAAAAAACACAAAAGATTGCAGTTTTGTAGTTATTATTATATAAAGTAAAATATAACTCAACATTTTTTAATTGTTTAATTATTTTCTTCAATTATCAAAAAAATGTCATCTAAAAAAACAGACGGAGGCTATTCATTGTCTGTTCTATTCCCCTCAAAACTTAAGAATCACATTATTTTCATTATATGGGCGCAACACACTATTGTCCTGTGATCCGAGAGAAAATCCAAGAGTCAAGATAAATAAATCCACGAAAGTAAAAACACGAAATCTATCAAAAAAAAACAGCTAAAATATTATTTATAAAAATATTAATTATAAAAATTATACAATGCCAAATGCGCATGCCGCATGACAAGCTGAAACTTGAAGTTACTAAGTTAAGTCTCCTTCGAAATATGCAATGATCAATAACCATACAGCATATTCAGTCGTGTAGGATAATATTCAAATGTTTTTTGATTTCATGACATAGCCTATTCAATAGTTTTCTAAATATATTATTTTATTCAATATTAATAACTACAGATTCGCGTCAATGTTTCAATATTATTATTTTTTTGGTAAGGAAGGTTATTTTACGCAGGGCGGCGTGTTGTCACCTTTATTTTTTCCATTTTCATTAATTCAATCACTCATAAAATATCTTCTATCTACCACATGTATGCGGATGATGTCCAGATTTACAACCAGTCAACTCTTGAGAATTTGCCGAATGCAATTGCTACATTAAATAAGGATCTAAATTTTATTCACGAGTGGAGTAAATCATATGGCCTAAATGTCAATCCTAAAAAGTCTCAGGCTATCATTATTGGTAGCCAGAGCTTTATCTCAAGAATTGACTGGTTCTCTGTACCACCTATCGTATTCGATGGAGTTGTTATCCCTTACTTTGTCATTGTCAAAAATCTTGGTATTTATATTGATAATTCCTTAAATTGGATACGCCAACTGAATGAGGTAAGTAAGAAAACTTTTGTCGCTCTTTGTTCACTGCGTCGCCTTCGATCATTTCTTCCCATTCCTACAAAAATTATGCTCGCACAGTCTCTTCTCTTTCCAATTCTCGACTATGCTGACGCAAGCTATGGAGACATAACTGACGACCAGCTAAATAAGCTTGAGAGACTTCAAAATACTAGTATTCGGTTCATATTTGGATTGCGCAAATTTGACCATATTTCCCAATTTCGCTCACGTCTCAAGTGATTACCTATCCGACTTCGCCAGAACATGCATATACTTTCTATTCTGTACTGTGTATTATTTCACCCTTCTACTCCTCCCTATCTAAAGGAGAAGTTTAATTTTGTGGGGCTTTCGGGGGAACCTTTACGCTCTTCTAGAAAATTCATTTTAAGTGTACCAACTCACAATACATCATTTTTTAATAAATCTTTTACTGTCCAGTCTATTAAACTCTGGAATGCCCTACCTTTGCATATACGTGAGGCACAAACTATTCTTATTTTTAAGCGATTACTTAAAGAGCATTACTTGTCTCAATCGTTCGGACACCGTTAGGATAGACTGTGTGATTATGTATTTATTATATCTTTCAGCTTTATATTATTGTTTGAGGAATTTTTTAAATATATGTATATTGATATATATGTTTTGTGTGTATATTTATGTATATATGTTTATATATATGTGTATATGTATGTATATGTATATTTATATATGTATGTATGTATATGTGTATATGTGTATGTATTTGTATATATTATATGTTTTACTTTATCTTTTATTATGTGTTAGTAATTTATATTATTTCATGTATTACTTAGTTATTTATATCTTTTTTTTTGCATTTATTATTTGTATATTTATATTGCACCACCTACCACCTACCTATTCATTGTTTGTATTACTTTACACCTTTGGTTGCCTGGAAGAGATCGCTATGTAGCGATAAGGCCGCCAAATTTTACATATTATAATCTGATTTTTGTTATGACATTTGTAAATTTGTTCGTGGTGTACAATAAAAGTATATTCATTCATTCATGCATTATTTTATGATAAAAATAGCCTTCATTATCTATTGACATAGGCAGAACAGAATGATATTTAAAAACGTTTCGTTTTTGCTAAAGCAAAAGCATTAGCTTTATATTTCAGTTTGAAAAAATGTTTTTATGATTGTCCCAAGGCCTACAGAAATAAAAGCCATTTTTTATGCTTATAATTTATCGTTTTATTAGCTACATATTTTTGTATAACTGTTACGAACGATGTCAACAACCCAATTTCATACATCTCCTTTGGTACTACATATAGACAATGATATGTCGTGCAAGACTCAAATTGATTGTATTTGTAAACAATTGCACTAATGTGCATAAATCCTTTATATGCTGGAAAAATATGCAAGCCAGAGAGCACTACTAGCAGCATACCATGCCTATGTTACCTCAATCCTGAGATATGGCGTTATATTTTGGAGCAATGCACCCAACATTTACAAAGTGTTCAATGCGCAAAAAAATGTCTACCAACACTATATTTTCCAAAATAAAAATTTAAACATTTCCCTCATTATATATTTATGAAACAAGCGTTGTGTTATATATTTATGAAACCAACACTCAACATTGAATCGAAACCAAAAAAAAAACCTAAAATTTTTCTTAGCAAAGTATTAATAACACTTTGAAAGCAGAAGATAGACATTAAAAATTAAATATAATGCATAGTTCCTTAGAATGTGGTTATACAAAGTATATCGACTTTAGTAAAATCCCTTATTTCTTTTCAAAAGCAATTATGATGAACAACGAGCCCCTATCAGAGAGGGTTTCTTATCATGATGTCCACCATTACGCTCCGATATATGTATTGTTTGCGGTCATTGCGGTGGGTGCCCTGGCGTACAGCTGGAGGCGCTGTAGGCGGTCGGCGCCGGGAGCACCCGCGGAAGCGGGAGTGTTGGTGCCTATAACGGAACAGGAGACGTCGTCGCCACAGGTTCTACCGAGTGTCAGTGCTTAGTGTAGTGAATGTGTTATGAGCAATCAGTGTCAAAGTGTGAGTGCAAATAATCATTCTATGGGCAATCAGTGTCAAAAAGTGAGTGCAAATGGTTTTTCAAAAATGAATGCACGTAATTTTAAGCAAACCAGAAGCACATCGCCTGTGCTCAGATCAGTGTACGCAATTCCAAACCAGTATGCATAGACTAGTCTTAGATAAGAATATTGTTTAATCACCTTATACATTCATGTACTAATCAAGTTATCATTTGCACGATAGATGAGAAACAATGGTATCACCTTGTAATAAGATTATGCCAAACTAGCATCCATTATTCTACTAACCCCATCTTTGCTGCCCGGGAATATGTACGAGCATGAAATGCAACGTACAATTGTCAAGTCATCATTTCACAACTTGACCTCTTTTACATATTTGCGCGGCAATTGTATTATAAAATCAATTCGCTTATAGCCATCAAGAGCGCTACGCGTACTCATTATCAGTAAATCTAGCCTTTAAGATTTGTAACTTATCCAAAATATATTTTATCAGATTTATCAAGCGTTATCAGTTTATCATCCCCTTAGTGTCGGTACAACCCCGAACAGACCCAAATAGGAAAATGGTAACTAAAGGTCTTATTTTCAAATCAGTATTAATAATAATAATGTTTATTGATAAACAAAATATGGTACACACTTATTATCTAAACCTTGAGATTAAAATTTCAGGTAGAACAAACTTTTTGTTTTTAATCAACAGATACTTGGATGCTTAGGATGTTGTTTCATTCGAACAAAAAACAAGTTTCACCACTAAGACTGTGAATATTTCTTAAGAATTTTTGTTGTGTATTTAATGAGACAGATAATTGAAATTTTAATTAATTAAATTTTAATATTTGGTAAATTGGAACGAAAAGTGTACTCTAAAAGATAAGAATTGCTAGCATTTGAACTAGGCCAAGCCTGTGTTTTAAATGCTAGATTCTTCCTTAAAGTAAATGAACATAGGATATACACTTAAATGCTTTACAAATTACTACATTTTGATATCGTGCTAATAAGGTACTAATAATTATTTAAAATATTTTATTTTAATTCAAGTTTAAATTTTAGAACTCAGCTCATTTTTATTTCTAAATAGATCTTCAATGTCTGTGATGTGATTGATTGTGATGTGGTTTGTGATTTAAGCCAAACTGTCACCTTTTTTTTGCAATTGTATTTATTAAGCGTTATTATTATTTATTAATAATCATTCGGTTAATTTTATGATATTGAAAAGAACCAATAAAACATTGAAACTTTTTAATAAATTAAGTCCTAAAGGAAATAGTAGGACACACTGTCCTTTCTACGCGTGTGGGGTTGCTTTAGATCGTAAGATACTTTCTTATGTTGGGATAAGATCGTATCAGCTACGTACAGTTGTCTTACAGTTAGCATATCACACATAGCATACAATTCAACAGTTGGAAATCGGTAGGAATTTAACCTTAAGTAACGCGCGTTAGGCCTTTTCAACTCTTATTATATGATATTTTTAGCACCTCCACACGCTCTTATGCAATATGACCTTACGGATTGCGCCATGGCATGACTGATTTTAGAAGTTCAATGTCAGCAACATGCCGCAAAGTTTTGAAACTATAAATCAGTTTACGATTTTTTACTGATATCATTTTCATTTGTGATATCCACGTTAAGGTTTGATGCAAAATTACACCAAGGTACTTTTTTGTAGTTGTACGCTGTAATAATATACACTGAAATGATGTTATATGTAGATGAAGTTTATTGCAAGTATGGGCTTTATCGTGTATTTTGCAAGGAATGTTATTTTGTGCTATACCATAAACAATGAACTTAGTTTTCGACGCGCTTAGTGTCAGTATATTTTACTGCAGTTATTGTGTTGCCTGTTGCAATCCTATTTCAGCCTTGATTCTAGTTTCCTCTCAAGTTTTACCATGAAAAACTAGCACTGTATAATCAGCTAATGTAAAGACCTTACAATTATTCAAATTAAGATTACTTAATTCATTTGTATTTATTAAGAAGAGACTAGGGCCGAGGACGCTGCCTTGTGGCACGCCAAAAGAGATTGGAGAATTTAGACTAGTCAGGTCTTCAACCTTTACCCTTTGCCTTCTGTGAGAAATGTAACTTAAAACCATATTGATTGCATGATCTGATCTGATGATTTCTAACAGTGGTAGAGCCACGCGACAGCTTTTGCTGTAGCACAGATGGGTCGGCTCGAACCGGGGTGATACCACGACCTCACAGAATACCAGCGTGAAGTAGAGGTTTACCTCTGCGTTTCGCTTGGTGAGGGCAGGTGGCCGGAGGCCCTTTTTACTGGAATTGAGGCATTTCATCTTAGTCCTCACGGGTGACAACGCATCTGCATTTTGATTCGCAAACGAGGATAGATGTAGATGTCTATGGGCCGCAGCAACCACTTACCATCAGGTGGACTGTGTGCTCATTTGTCACCCATATCCTATAAAAAAAATAGAAGAGCATTATATTCAAAAAGACATATCAATTTTTAATTTATTACTTTTTCTATAACTTTTGGTAGGGCTGGCTGTACCAAGATTGGGCGGGAATCGTTGATGCAGGTTCTTGGTCCAGATTTATGAATAAGATAGATAATAGATATTTTAAATATTTGTGGAAATACACTTGTAGTTATACATAGGTTAACAATATGTGTTAAGACGGGTACAATATGATTGTTACAAGTTTTTAAAAGTTTATTGGATATTCCGTCCAAACCAGTAGCGTTGCCATTTTAAGCCCTATAATGGCTTTAATTTCTGCACCGGTAGCTTCAAGCATGGTCATGGAATTGGGAGGAGAGTTCAAGTTACATATGGTTCTTTGGTCATCTGTACGATCATTAACTAATATATTTGCTTGGTTTTTGCCAATATTAGCGAAAAAGGTGTTGATATGCTCAACAGAATTTTGAGGGGTGTCAAAAATATGCAGTATGTCTTTGGGTATAGTCTTATATTTATTTATATGAACAATACTTTTAATGGTGTCCCAGGTCTTTTTAGGATTATTAGAATACTTTTTCAGCTCAATTTGTTCATAGTTTCTTTTTAATCTCATAAGCAGATCGTTGCAAATTTTTTGCACATTTTATATATTAATTGCATAATATAATTTTGAGCTCCGCTTTGCATTAAGAGTGCATCCTGTCTTGCTTTCTGATGTAACGTAGCAGCCCTGGTGTGATCCAGGGTTTAAGACAACGAAATCTACGGGGTACTAAGTTTCTAGTTGAATGGCTAGCTAGGTAAATTGAAAGAATATTTACGAGTCTCTGAGCAGCCAAATTTGCATCCATGGACATAAAAATTTCTTCAAAGCATTTGGATGCAACCAGCATCCAAATGTTTTAGAAACCCTTCATAATTATTTTTATTTATTTATTTATTTTATAGGAGAGGGGGCAAACGAGCATGTGGCTCACCTGATGGTAAGTGACTACCGCCGCCCATGAACAACTGCAACACCAGGGAGGGAATCGCAGATGCGTTGCCGGCCTTTTAAAAAGGAGTACGCTCTTTTCTTGAAGGTCCCTAAGTCGTATCGGTCCGGAAAAAGAAGCTGATGGTAATCGATTCCACAAGGAAGTCGTGCGAGGAAGAAAACATCTTCTAAATCGCACAGTGGTGGACCGGCAATCATCCAGATGGTGTGGATGGTATCTGGAGTTCTGCCGCGATGTTCGTTCGTGAAATTTGGCGGCTGGGATTAATCCGAACAATTCCTCAGAGCACTCCCAATGGTAGATGCGAAAGAAAATGCAAAGAGATGCAACATCTCTTCGCAGCGCCAAGGAGTCGAACCGATCGGAAGGACTCGGTCGTCGACGATTCGAGCCGCTCTGCGCTGGATGCGGTCAAGTGGAAGGAGCTGGCACTGGGTAGCCCCTGCCCAGAGATGGGAACAGTATTCCATGTGAGGCCGAACCTGCGCCTTGTAAAGTTGCAGGGGGTGTGCCTGCATGAAATAATGTCCCGCTCTGCTGAGCACGCAGAGCTTTTTAGAGGCCAATTTGGCCTTCTCTTCCAAGTGACCATGAAACTGCACGTCACTCGATATGTCGACGCCGAGGATTCCGATACTGGCTGAGGAAACCAGGGGAGTGCCATGAAACTGAGGAGATACGACAAACGGGTTCTTTTTAGCGGTAAACGCGCAAACTTATGTCTTCTGAGGATTAAACCGGACTAGATTTAGTCGCCCCCAGTTTGAGACTTTGTCCAGCAAAGACTCGACTTCAGACACAAGTTTGTTCCGGTACTCGGATACGTTTTCCCGAGAAATATTAGCACGGCCGGTGTATAGAGCATCACCAGTGCTGTCATCCGCATAGCAATGAATGTTACCAGTTAGCAACATATTATTGATATGCAGAAGAAACAACGTTGGTGATAGCACACAGCCTTGTGGAACACCAGCGTTAATAGGCTTGTAGTCAGAACATGCACCGTCTACAATGACCTTGATGCTCCGATCTGCAAGGAAGCTGGTGATCCAATTGCACAATTTCTCGGGAAGACTTGAAATGACTTGAGAATCGACTTTATTCATTACAAATCCTATAAATACCCCGTCGTAATGTGTTTTGCTAACCGTAAAAGGCATACAAATGAAATGTTACATACCCCTTGCCAGATACAATACGTGGGCTTTCATAATAATGAGCACAAAGAAGAAAAAAAAGAAAGAAGGCCCAAATAAGGAAGATGATAATTGAAGGTCTTATTTTAAAATCAGATTTATAGGAATTGGTATTTAAAAAGATTAAAAAACCTTTTCGATTTTGAAAATAATACAATTTATATCAAATCATTCACATGCCAAGTAAGTACAAAGATGATCATAGTTGACTATCTATCTATATATTCCCGGCAGTGCAATCTTATGATATACATACATGACCGTACCGAACTTTTACCTAAGCCAAACCTGCCCTAAATTATCCTGAGGTCACCCGCGTAAACCAAGAGTGTGACGAATGAAACTGTATGAAGCTATATGATTATATTAATACTTTGAATGAGGTCTGCAATAACTACCAACTAAAAAATAAGTGAAAGTAATAAATACGTAAGAATGATCTTCTCTGTCTATTCCACAACTGAAAAAGAAAAGCTATAGTAGTAATGCATATAAGTCGAATTCTTCATAAAATATTTATTTGTTACAGTTTACAATAACATTACAAATTTATAATGCAGCTAATTTTAGGTTATTTTGCATGGAGTTGTAAATAAATTTTTAGTAACCCAAGTGCATTTTTTAATTTATTCTTAGAAAGAGTGTAATATTATTTACATTTTAAATTGTGCCAAACTGTAAGCAAGTTTTTCGGCATAATTTTATAAGTTTGTCGACTATTGCTCGTTAACTTTTTTATTCTACTTAAAGCTAAATATTTTACAAACCAACACCTGCCCTGAATCCAAGCAAAACAATATTTGTGTGCGTTACGTGGAAATAAAATTACTTAATGCTAATATATTTTGAAGTGGCAGAGAATTTGTAATATATATTTTATATATTTTTAACAGTGGTAGCCATGCGGCAACTTTTGCTGTCGCACGGATGGGCTGGCTCGAACCGGGGTGATACCACGACCTCACAGAATACCAGCGTGAAGTAGAGGTTTACCTCTGCGTTTCGCTTGGTGAACGCAGGTGGCCGGAGGCCCTTTTTACTGGAAATGAGGCATTCCATCTTAGTCCTCACGGGTGACAACGCATCTACATTTTGATTCGCAAACGAAGATAGATGTAGATGTCTATGGGCCGCAGCAACCACTTACCATCAGGTGGACTGTGTGCTCGTTTGTCACCCTTATCCTATAAAAATATATATATATATATATACACAGTCAGGTCATAAGTATTGTCACACAGTAAAAACTTTTCTTTTAGAATGCTGGCTACAAAAACGTTTATTGAATTCGAATTTCGAATTGTTCATGATAATAAAACTGTATACTTTTTAGAATTTTACTCATTTTTAAATATGGAGTGGACGCTTAAAGAAGACCGTGTTGCAGTTATTGCGTTGCATCGTTGCGGTTACGCGCCAATTCAAATTTTTGACATACTGAAAAAATTTAATATAACCAAAAGATTTGTTTATCGTACCATCAAACGATACATTGAAGACTCTAGTGAAGATGACAGGTCAAGAAGTGGTCGCCCTCGGTCTGTTAGGACTCCAGCAGTGATAAAAGTTGTGAAGGCGCGAATTCAAAGAAATCCCAAACGTAAGCAGAAACTGTTGGCCCTTCAG